>JAQGBT010004893.1:0-15478 GCA_034698585.1 Disparrhopalites patrizii
GGATGCTATAGGGCCGTTCATATTGTATTCAGACATGCAAGAGTGTAGTTAAAGGGTGTAATTATTCCCCGTGAATGACAGGAGTTGCAGTTGCTCAGCACATTCCTAACATTTGTTTAACTTGTGTGAATTTTTATGACTACGATTACTACGGTTGTAGAGCAATAAGAGACATTATGTATACTCGTACTAGCCATTCCATGTCCCTTCTTTTTTTAATGTTCAAATGCGCACTAAATAATTATTAATATTACAACAGGGTGTTGTACATTCAGTAAAAGTATTTTGTTGTTGTAAATTAATCTCTCTTTTTTTATGAAGGACTAATGGGACTATTTCCCTTTTTTTAAAAAATTTTTTTTTCTAATTTCGAAAAACAAATGGACATTTTCTCAGTTTCACCTCATTTGCTGATGGAATAAACTGCAACATATGTTGGAATGAACAGATGCAATCCTTCATGGATAGAAATTTTATTTCGTGACTGTTGTCAAAAAGAGCTGCAGTCATGTAATAATTAATTTTTTTTTTCACTTTCTTCTCGAGAACGAAATTAAATGACTCTTAATGGGAATATAATTTCGTGACTTTTACTCTCACACTCTTTTTTTTTTGGAGAGGGATTATCTCTTGTACAGGGTAGTAATTATTTTTAGGAGGGAATGAGTGAGTTCTTTTTTTTAAAGCGTTAAATCGACAAATATACAGTTGCATCACAATTTGACCCAATTTTTACGACTGACAAAATATTTTTACTACCTTACAAATTGCTACTTACTTGATTTTTTCATTAAATTTCACCCATATTTACTTAAATGTCTTGAGATGAGTTGATACAATCCATGAATGAATGTAATGAATCCAAAATGAGTGGATATTTAGCTTACAAAGTGCATTTATAATTTTTTCTAAAAGGGGTAATTAAAATCTTTTGTAGTTCAAGGTCGTCTCCTTGCCTTCATGCTGGTCATGGCATGTTGAATCCATCACGATTATATCCTGTCCAAATTCATAGGTCTTTCTCCCACAGAGAAAATGTCAGTTCGTCCCCAAATGGAATGAAAATTTCTGATAAAAATAATTTTATTTTGAAAAGTTATTACAACCAATTACTTGGTTGCATGTAGGAGCATATATATAGTCAATCCTTCAAAGTTTTATGGGAGTGATTCCAAATAATTGTATCTTCACACATTCCTCACATTCTTTGCATTCCTTCTCTTACCCAACCCCTGAAAAATGTCCCAGGGATTGTGCACACGCAGTAAGTAAAAAAAACTTGGCGGTCGTGACCATCACCATTTTTGTCATCATTTTTATTGTTGCATACAATCAGTGTTATTCAAAAAATATATAGAAATGTAACATATTATTGCGATATCATGATTACAGATATTATTACATTTTTTCATTACACACTATCCCTATTGGGTAATGTGCTTGAAAATGTCCAGGGACGATTGGATCCATGATTGAAATGGAACTTGCGAAATTTCGAGACTATTCGTGAATTCTGCCAAAATTCAAATTTTTACTGGGAAAAACAATGTCATCCGGATTTTTTTTAGGGGAAATTCCTGCCAACAATGAAGATCTCATGTGCCAAAATTGTGATAGGGTCGTTAATGTTCACTGTGTAATAAAGACAATGTCAACAGCTTGTGCAACCGAGTAACTGTAACTTGTTTATCTGGCTTTGGGCTGATTGGTGGTGCCATCTTGGGCCAAGTGCTAACACTTGAGTTTATACAAATTCTATGGCATTTTATGATTAATTTGGGAAAAAACGCTCCCATTTTCCTCTCCATTCTCATCCAATTCGGTTATAGACTTTCTCCAGTTTTTTGTTCGTTTTCACTTGATTTTGGCTTCTTCTCTGTCGGCCGTCTTCATTCTGGTGCTGGAAAAACCTGCTCTTGAGATGTACATAAAAATTTTGATGGCCCGCCATCTCTCCATTAAACAATACTACCATTTCCCTTTTGTCATAATAATTTTTAAATTGTAAACGAGTTCGGAGCTGCAGTAAACAAATGTCGGGAAAAATAAAACAAGATATAGAATGTCATGTCGGAAAAATTACAGAGCACAAAAGGGGATAAGCGACGGACGGTGAAAAACAATGAGAGAATGATAATTGTTACAAGATAGTACAAGTGTGCTAAAAAAATGGCAAAATACATAAAACAGTGAGTTGTGTCAATGTCTCGGCTTTTCAAGTGTTCATGCCAAGTCCTGTGGAAAAAAATATTTATTATATTTGATGTAATATTTTGTTGTGTCGATTTTACATGGTTTCTTATTACAGATTTTGATGCTTGTTTTCTTCGTGTAACTTGTTATTGTTGCCATTGGGAGATGATCTTGTGTAGGTAAGAAAATGAAACTAGAGAGAGACAACTCTCTCTATAGTACAGAGGAAGGGAAGAGACAGAAGAGGAAGATAATGTAAAGAGAATAAAGGGAGAGAAGACCGAGACAGTTCGATGCAAAGAGAGAAAAGTCCACAGATAAAAAGGGAGAGAGAGAAAAAATAAGAGATGACAGACAGTAAAAGAGGCAGAGAACAAAGAGAAAAGCGACAAAAAAGCAGTGAGAAGATAGATAAAGAACAAGGAAAAAAGGAAGAGACAAAATGAGAGAAAGTCGTCTGAAATTTTGTAATATATATGCATCCATTTGGAAATTCGAATGACTTTGAAAATTTTGGACTTGGTCCCTCTTTTTTTGGTATAATTATACACATTTTCTTTTGGTAAAAGAAGCTGGTGGTGATACTGCAATTTTAATACTATGACGAGATAATTTTTGTGAGTAGTTATGTATGAAAACTGAAATTGGTTACATAGAGAATTTAAAGGTAACACAAGTTTTCCTTTGACCCGAATGCCCCACACTGCACAATAATTTCAAGTTGAAGTTAAATATTACCATCATTATGTGAAGTGCATATGACACGTATGTAACTGCTCATTTATGGTATTGACTGACGTTGTCAGAAGGGAAAAACTTTATGTCTGTAGAGACGTACATATGTGTAGGACATCTCCCCTATCAACTGAGGCGACTGCTGAGGTGACAACTGAAAAGCGCTTTACGTACATAATTTCTGACATTATCACCCAGACGGCCATTGCTTTCCTTTTTAATGATTATTGCAAGGATTTATTGGGCTTCACAAGACGTTAACACGTCGAGAAAAAAATTCTCTCACCTCCAACACCACGAATTTATGTCTTAACTCAATCTCTCACAAAATTATATTTTCTACGTCTATTTTTTTTGTCTCTTCGCATTTGACACACTATTTTTCAGAGTTTTTACAGGTTACGCATTGAAAATATCGATAAATAAAAAAAACTTCCATGATAACATGCCTAAATTGAAAAATGTGTACGGAGTATAACGATTCCATAGCTTCGTTTCACCTTTATTAGCTAATTATTATTCTATTCACACTTTTTTAAAGGGGATGTACAAACAAAAATTACTAATAATTGTCACCGATAACCAACAAAAAATTATCGTTATCAACTCTTTACCAGTTTTTTCTCTGATGAATGAAATATTTCTTGTGATCAATTTTCTCATATGAAACACTGCAGAAAAAGTGGAGTTAATACAATATATTGAACTGAGAAAAAAGATAGAAAAAACATCTTCCATCCATTATTCATTTGTAAAAAAAAAATCTGCTGTCTCATATTCACTTTTTAGTTCAAGATAAATGAAAAGGAAAGGGGTATACGGAGAATTATGAATGAGAAATATTGTATGCTATTATTAACTCCTTTTTTTCTTATTCATTAAATTCATGTGCTAACTAAAATGCCTCTATTTGGATGGTGGAGAACTTTTCACTTCCCCATGCTTTCTTTTTCTTCTTTGAGTGCATCTTTATTTTTTTGTACTATTTTCAGTGCTTTGACCGGCTCCGTTCTAGTAGCTCTACCCTGTACAGATGAAATGTACGTGTATAAATGCACGTTTGAAGTCTGATCTTCATACTATTACGATGAGCTTTGCTCATCGTCTTTTTTGATTCACAAGCACATACAAAATGCAAGGAAATCATATTGTGATTTTCCACCTGCCGGGTGCAACGAATACGTAATTAAACCAATGAGGAATCTGAAAGTGTTTACACTCGAGCGTTCTCCTTCATACAAATATTGTCAAGACATTTTCTATTCGTTTTAGTTTGTGTATTGTTTTGTAACAATTGCTACTTCTCTGTTCTTCTCTTTTGATTCTCTTTCCACTCTGTCTCCTTTTTCTCTCTCTTTCTCTGTCTTTCTTTCTCTTCTCTCTCTATCTCTCTTTCTATTTCTGTCTGTATCTCACTCTTTCAATTTCTCTCTATACATCTCTCTTTCTATTACTTTTTTTTTCTCTCTCTCTTTTTCTCTATTTCTCTCTCTATCTCTCTCTTTATTTCTATTTCTCTCTATATGTCTCTTTCTATTACGTTTTTCTCTTTCTCTCTCTCTTTCTCTCTCTTTCTCTCTCTCTTTCTCTCTCTTTCTATTTCTTCCTATTTCTTTCTCTTCCTCTCTCCCTTTCTCTATTGCTAGTGTTTATCTCCCACGTTGTTCCTGTCTCGCTGGTTTCCTTTTTTCTTTCACTTCTGCTTTACCTTTTGTGCATTTTCATTCTCCCACAATGCTCTTGGTTTTCTCTATTGTTTGTTTTCATCTTGTTTTTCGCATTCTATCTCCGATCTGCCCTTTTTTTCACATTTTCATTCCTTTCTCCGTTCCGTTTTTTCTCCACCTGTTTAAATCTCTTTTCTGTATGTCATCTTTTCTCTCATTTATTCCTTTTCTATCTCTATTTAGTATGGCATTCCCCATGTATGGTAGTGATTCAATTTGTTTCAAACAATCTTTTGATAGCATCAATTAAAAGCCTGAATTTAATGGTAATTCTTAATCTAATCCCATTCATGAAGTAAAGTAAGTTGTGTCAATCCAGGGCCATTGATTGAATTAAATCATGAATCAATTGATTCGAAGAACGCTCATGATTATTAAACCGTTTTTTACTTTGGGGCAAATTTTCAAGAATCTTATAAACAAATTAAGTGCACGAAATCTTGAAACATTAGTTTTGGTTTATATTTTTTTGAATATCTTAACGTTTATAGTTCCATTTCGTCCAAATACCCGATGTGGTTGATATTAATTAATTGATCAAATTAATTGAATTAAATGTTATGACTCATTTAACTTTTTTCAATCCTTTCAATTTCAGGGGTTTGAACCTGTTCGAATTGAATGAAAGATAAAAACACTGATTCAAAATTGAATATTTTATTACCATCAACTTTCACCCTTTTTTATCCGCTGTCCCCTCTGCATTAATATTTCCTTTCATCCCTCTCTCCATCTCACTCTTCCTGAAAATCCATACATCCTTTGTGCCGTACGATTTGAAATACACACTAAATTATGTGTCCTGAGAATAATTGACTTGTAAAAGATTTTATGACTTAATTGCTCATGTTGGTTGCAACTACTACACATGATCACGGCCGACTTTGCCACTACTATCCTCACACTGTGACGCTCTAGATTACCCATTAAATGAAAGTTGCAGGAAGAGCATTAGAGGATTTTTCTCCTGTACGATTAATTACACAGTATGTTACATAAGTCTCACGGTGCAACGAATGCATGGCTGCTCGGAACTAAATGAAAAAAAAAATGAAAAAAAAACTCAGTCTAATGTATGCCACCACGACTGTGAGAGGGGAAGATCTCGGAGAATTATGATTATGCTGAAAGCTTACGCAATCTTCGTGCGTAGGTCGAGGGGAAATTCATACTTATACGTTATTTAGAAAACAATGCAAAAGTGTGCGCGTGTGTGTGGTGTGACTGGACTTGATTGGACAGCGAATCTTGGGCAATTACTTTATGGCTAAATGGAATAAATTAAAAGTCGATACTTTGTAAAAGAAACAGAGAGAGAGAGAGCGAGAAAAGTAATGCAGAAATGGCGAGAAACAAGAAAATGTCAGAAATACGTGCACACAGAGGGCTTTCGTAGGATGAACGGCGTCATCGTCTAGAAACGTGGTCAATATAAAATATTGGCAAAACACACACACTCTGACAAGGTGTTACCTCTCCGTGTAATTATTATATGCGTTATTATTATTTGTAGTATATGAGATGGTGGGAATGGCATGGCGCCTTTGCAGGTCTCACATTGAGGGGAACAAGTGGAACGAGCGTCACAAATGAACTTGAATTCCACGCCAGATCATAATTGTCCAAATGAGTGGAGAGAGTCCCACAGAGGAGCCCAGGACACTTTCATGGAATTTATGGAGACAAATGTCACTGAAAAAAGATGATGATAATGGGAACAATAAAAAGGAAATATGACCCTGCCTTGGATCACTTGATGAATTCGGTAGGATGTGTCACATGATGGGGCCTCTCTTCACACCATACCAGTCACTTTTTTTCTCCTTTCCACCTGCAATCAAGGAGGCACAAATTACTTGCACACGCATGGTCAAGCAATGCTATGAAACTCATAATTCCAATGGGTGGTCAATATAATGTGCGAAAGGAAAATAATAAAAACCCCACACCATTTATGGGACAGTTATGGACAGTTATTTTTCATCTGCTCTCTCTCTCGCTTTCCCTCTCTTCTTTTCTCTCTCTCCCTATTTCTTCCTCCCTTTCACTCTCGCTTTGTCTTCTCTCTCGTTTTTCTTCTCTCTCAGTCTCTCCCTTTTTATGTGGCTCTTTCTCTCTATTTCTCTCTCTTTGACGCTCTCACTGTCTCTCTATTTCTCTCTCTTTGACGCTCTCACTGTCTCTCTCTTTCTCTCTCCCTTGCTCTCTCTTCTCTCTCTTTCTCTCTCCCTTGCTCTCTCTTCTCTCTCTTTCTCTCTCCCTTGCTCTCTCTTCTCTCTCAGTCTCTCTCTTTTTCTGTGGCTATCTCTTTCTTTGCATCTCCCTTTCTGTCACTCTTTCAGTGGCTCTCTTTGTCTCTCTCTTTAACGTTCTCACTGTCTCTCTCTTTCTCTCTCTTTGGCGCTCTCTCGCTTCCTCGCTGTCTCTCTTTCTCTCGCTCGCTCTCTTTCTCTCGCTCTTCTCTCTTTATGCTCTTTCTCGTTCGCTCTCTCTCTCTCTCTTCTTCCCTGTCTCGCTCTTTTTCTTTCTGTATTTCCCCGTATCTTGCTCTCTCCTGCGTTGCGGTCACTCTCTCTGTCTCTCTCCATGCTTTCATTGCTTCCTCTTTTTGCTCTTTCTTGCTTTTTCTTCCTCTATTTTTCATGCTATCTCGTTCTGCATATCTATTTCTCGTTGTCTCTATGTTTATCTTTATTTCTTTATCTCTCGCCATCTCTTTCTCTGACTATATTTGTCTTTCTCGCTAATTCTTTCGTTATTTTTCTCTCTCTCTGTGGGTTTAACTTTCTGTTTTTTTTCCTTTCTCTTGCTTATTCATCTGACACACTGTATTTCTCTTTATTTGAATTTCTCTGCGTTTTTATTTATTCTGTTATTTTATGTTTTCTACTGCTAATTCTCTGAATCCGCTCTTTCTTATACATATATTACAATTATCTTCCATGGCAGAACGCTTGTTTTCTTCTTTGTTTCCCCCATCTCCCTTCTCGAGAAATTTTTCTCTCTCTAATTTTGGTTTGCCCCTTTGTCTCTGTCAATCTTCATCTACGTGTATTCCGATGTCTCTTTCTCCCGCCCATTCTGGCTGTGCATCTCTCTTGATTTTTGTCTCTCCCTCTCAATCCTTTTGTAATTCTTTAAAAATATGTAGTCTTTTCTATTCAGCCCTTTCACAGTTAAACAGAGAGCGAGAAAGGCTCCTATACATACAAATCATTTGCTTCCTACGAATTTCTTTGTAGTAGTTGTTGCTGTTGTAACAATGAAATAATGGGAGAGTATAGGGAAAGCAATAAAAATAATAATATTATGCAAAAAGTATTTTGCATAACAATAAACATTCTCCTTATCAACACACATTACGTGAGTATACACATACCCAATTTTTTTTGCTCTCCATACTATACAAATATATACCTAGATATTAGATATACCCTGCAACATTTTTTTTTGGTCATGTGTACCTGTATGTATCCCATAATGAAGACTTGTTCTTGCGCATATTTGCTCCTGGTACACACACATAAGGATGGTGATGAGACATAATGTTTTTTGTTTGAAAATACAAAAAAAAATATAAATTTGCCGTACAACATGTGTAGTACGCCTCGTTACAGTACTTGTACGTTTTGGCACTTGGATGGAAACCATAAATTTGAAGAAGGTGCTGCATGTTGTTTTATGACCGAAAGAGTGGAAGTATTCGAAATTACATATATATAGAAAAAAGGGGAAGTATTTTTTTTTATTAACGCATTTTTTTTGCCCTGGATATTCGAACAAAAAAGTTGATGTATGAATCCATTTTTTTTAATACACAGGTACAAAAATAAAAAAAATTGGTTGTATATAAAATTTATTATTATACCCTCATTGACTCTTCTAAAAGGTGTAAAAAAATATATATCATACCAAAATGTAATACAAATAAGTGTATAAAAATTGTAAGACAAAGTGACAAGAATATGTGTATTTTTTTATAAAAATATATTATTAATAATGTAATTATGCATAGTACAGGTAAAAGTATATGGTATTAGAGTGTTTTACAAGATGAAAGACACAAAAGGGAAGATTTCCACTCTTTTTCTTTGTGGTAAAAGCGGATGAAAAGGGGGAAAAAGAGAGAAAAGTCAAGACGTCATGAATAGGGGGAAAAAGAGGGGGCAAGGAGCTCATCAAGGAAAGTCAGATAGAGGAAGGGTAAAGGGTAAAAAAATAAGGTACACAAGAAAGGTATAGCAATGTCAGACTTATTAGTTAAGACAAGATCGAGAGTGACTTCTCATAGAAGGAAGGAAGAGGAAAATAGAAGAGGCAAGTAGTAAGGAAGCAAAAGAGGAGCAAAGAAGAGGAAGGGAATAGAAGGGCAGAAGGAAGGGAAAGGAAGAGAGGAAATTGAAAAAGAGATGAAATTGGGGGAAAAGTAACAGAAAGGAAAAAAAGGGAGGGGGAAAGAGACGAAAAAAATGACAGGAAGATGAGAAGGTTCGTCCGTGAGGGATGGAGATGCACCCAGAAAGAAAAAGGTATGGATTTTTTTTTGAAATAATTATTATCCTGAGGAATAATAATAATCCTGAGTGCTTCACTCGGTCCTTCCATCCGATTAATAACCCCGGGAAGGAGCTCCATACTGGCCAGAGGGACCTCCGGAGCCAATGGGAGCACCGCCTTGGGCGGGAGCTCCATAGCGGGTATCCTGCTCGGGAGATTTGTAACGGATGAAGTACACCTCGGGCTTGGAGGGCTTCGTTGGGGCCTGAGTGGGCAGGGTGATGGCAGGGGTCGCATCGGGCTTCTTGAGGAGGACGTAGACCAAAGTCTTTTGTTCGGGTGCTGGGGGCAGCTCCGGGATGTCGGGTTGCTCATAGGGAGCGGGCTCCGGGGCGCGGATGAAGAGGATCTTGTAGTGCTTCTCGGGGATCTGAGGGATCCGGGGAGCTCGGGGAGCCTTTGGCTCCGGGGCCTCTGGAGGAGCCACGTGGACGTAGACGTGCTTGTGAACGCGCTGTTCCTGTGGGCCGGAGTTGTACCCGCCTTGATTGCTACTCGGGTAGCCCGAGCTAGCACCTGAGGGGGCTCCGTAAGCTGAGTTTGGGTATTGTGGAGCAGCTCCAGCGAGCATCGCGAAGGATGCCAGGACCTGGTAACACAAAAAATAGCACTTTATCATCTTTTTCCCAGTCACAATTTGGTTATTTCTCTTTCTTATTCTTTATTTCTCCTCTTTCCTGTGTATTTATTGCTCTTTTTCCCGATTTTTATTTCCGTTTTCCTATTTTTGATTTCCTTTTTCCAATTTTTGGTTTCCGATTTCCCTATTTTTTATCTCCATTTTCCTATTTTTTATTTCCTTTTTCCAATTTTTGGTTTCCGATTTCTCTATTTTTTATCTCCCTTTTCCTATTTTTTATTTCCTTTTTCCCAATTTTTATTTCCTTTTTTCCCATTTTGATTTCCTTTTTCCTATATTTTATTTCCCCTGTCCCAATTTTTATTTCCTTGTTTTATTTTCCCTTTCCCTATTTATACCCCTTTTCCTATTTTTTTATTTCCTTGTTTCCGATTTTTAATTCCCTTTTCATAGTCTTGATTTCCCTTTTAGCATGTTTTATCTCCGAATTTTAAATTCTGATGTTTCCATCTTTTTTTTTTTTTTTTTGTTAATTTCCCTTTTCAATATATATTTTTCCAAATTTGATAGATAGTTGCTTTTATTTCCCATTTTTTCCATGTTTTATTTTGTCTTCAAATTTTGATTTCCTGCTCTTCGATTTTTTTATTTTATTTTCTAAGTATTTCCCCTGAATCCATTCTCTCCTCTGCGGAGAGACCCTAGAAAATCCCTAGAAATCCCTAGAAAATTAACAGCATTTTGGTAAATTCCAAAACAAAAGTTTAGTATTTTGCACTTTGCGATCACATTTTGGTGTAATCACTGAATTCACACTCGCGTTTGTTCCCTATAGAAAAAAAGAAAGAAATTGAATAAATACAGTCGGCAGATTCTCGGGTGGGTTCGAGAAGGGACAAATAGTAGGAACTGTGTCGAGTTGGTAATAATATGGATTGTCAGAAGCAAAGGTAGCAATAAAAAAAAGTAGGGGAAACCCCCGCTTTTATCTGTCAAATGGAGCACTTTTGAGATTCACGACCAAGAAAACGGAGAAGGTGGTATTTTTCTCAAAAATTAATAACTGATATTATGTATCACTCTCAACAATTGTATAGTTTTTCAAAATATTTCGAAGACTTTTTTTTCTTTCAAAAAATCAGATGGCTGTAACCAATAGCCGTAAAGGGGGAAGGATCGTCGAAGATTTCTCTGTGCTTTCTCAACTGTAGTTTGCACTAGTTTTGTATACAGTAATAAAAATCCTTACCAAAAGAACCTTCATCTTGAGACAAGGAGAAGGATGTTTCAAAAAAATATTAATTTTTATATTGAACAAGAAGAGAAAACTTTTTTTTGAAATTATTTGAGCTGGATCACTAGATTCCTTTCCTCAGTTGATGTCAGTCCTGAGAGAAGATGACTATTGTTAGTTTCGCGGATCGAATCGCCTTATAAACCCCTGAGATGGGCTCGTAGTCCGTGCCAAAAGACAAGACAAGCCACTACTCCTCGCATAATCTTCACGTAGCCTTCCAGAAGAAGTACATAACGCCATATATACGCTCAGCCAAGTATCTCTCTCTCTTTCTCTCTCTCTCTCTCTCTCTCTCTCTCTCTCTCCTAATTTCTCACCCAATCATCTACATATGAATCAACGTTTTTCCCTCCTTCATACATACATATATGAATGAACAATAACAGGGAAGAGGAGATTCTACACATATGGTGGTAGTGCATGTAGAGAAAGAAAAAAGTTGATCGCAATCATAAAAAGCAAGAGTGTGTACCCGTACACCGCTTTATACAGTCATTTCAACCCCATCAAAAGATCATAAGAAGTTAGTCTCTCTCTCTCTCTCTCTCTCTCTTTCATCCCTTTCCCTCTCTACAAACCCCATTCTATGCCGAAGAGAAGCAAAAAGGAGGAACAATGGGCCCAATGATGACGAAGAAGAAGAAGAAGAAGAAGCCGAGTAAGTACTTAGACTAAAGACGTGGTCGGAGTCCAAGGTATTTCAGTCACTATATAGAGGCTAGAAGAGCCATAATAATGATACTAATAACGCCCTACACTATTTAACAAGATAGCAGAGAATGGCTTTTCTCTCCTTTCTGCCTATTTTGTCCCATTTCCCATTTACTTGGTGCGGAGTCATTATAACTTTTTATAGAAATTTTGATGAAGCAAAAAAAAAAGAAGTTTTTTTTTCTGCAGAAGAATGAAGAAAAGGGTGAAAGAAGGATGAAGAAAAAGATGGAAAATAAAGGAGAAGAAGAAGAGCAGATTTTCTTTTAAAGTCCTTCACTTACCTACCTCATATTGGTGGTGGGGAGATTATGTAATTATTACGTGTGCACATGATGCGTAGGCATACCGTTATTTTTTCTCTCCTTCCTCCTCATCTTTGTTATAGATAATTCTCTCCCTCTTTCTTGGTCGACTTGTTTCCCTTTTTGTGACTTTTTAATTTTTTTTTTATATTTCTTTCCTTCTGGCTTATTTTCCCTCTGGTATGTTCTCTCCTTTTTTTTTGTACTTGCATTTATGCTTCTTCCTTTTGCTGATGTTTTTTACTCTTACATTTTAACTCCTTTTTATTTATTCCATTCATTTTTGCCTCTTCGTGTTGCTCCTTTTTTCTTTCATTTTACCCCTTTTTTTATCGCGTTTGGGTTTGTACCGCGTTGATGGAGGGGGAAAAAGAGGATGAAAAGAGTGAAATGAAGACAAAATTATATTGAAGAAAAAAAATATATTGAAGAAAAAATGTGGAGATGATGAATGACGGTAGATTGCATACAATAAGGGAGGGAGAAGAAATCTGTGCCTCTATAGATATGTACATATATTCACATGAGTAAATATGTACCTACGTTATTCAAGAGGATGTTTGAGGCCTTTGAAACCATTTATTTTGATTTCTTTACGACTCTTTTAGGGAATTTCAATACTGTTTGTGTTTTTTTGTCTTATTTATTATTCATGGACACACAAAAGAATTATTAGGGTACTCTTGCCTATGTATGTGTGTTGTTCCTCCAAAAAGAAAAAAAAAAACGGTGAGCTCCCTGACATGAAGAATGGGTCGCTTGATTTAAGACATAACAAAATGTGTACATTTTTTCTACATGTGTATATATTCAAGAAAGCAAAAAAAAGGGGGAAATCCAATAAATGTCTCAAGTAAAATGCTTCAAAAGACCCATTGTCCCTCTCTCGTAACAATGTCTCCATACAGAGCAAATGCTGCACATAATCCAAATGTACCCGTCCATGTAGAGGAATGAGGGGAGAAGAGAGACAGAGAGAAGAAAAGAGTGTAAGACCCAATAATATTATTAAATTAATGTGATCATGGGGCAAGCCAAACTCATCAAAATTTTGGCCACAAAACCAACTGGCCACTCTTGCCAATCCGTAGACGACCAAATAGTACAGAAGGTGGCTGGGGAGCATTACAGGAGTAGTAGCTTATACCAGTAGTCGTGTTCCTTATACAAATTCCTTATACATATTCACTAGGACGTTGAGCATCAGCAGTGAAAAGAAAATCACGCGAAAAAAGGGGATCCTTTGCCGTGATTCTGCACATATGTATACATATGTAATGTACTGCACAATTTGAATGAGAAAAAAGGAGACTTCAATTTTTCATGAGAAAAGCGCATTCATATTTCATCGTTTTTTCATCTCTCTCTCTCTCTCTTTCTCTCACTCATTCGCTCTCTCTCTCTCTTTCTCTCTCTCATTCGCTCTCTCTCTCTCTGTCTCTCTCTCTCATTCGCTCTCTCTCTCTCTTTCTCTCTCTCATTCGCTCTCTCTCTCTCTCTTTCTCTCTCTCATTCGCTCTCTCTCTCTCTCTTTCTCTCTCTCATTCGCTCTCTCTCTCTCTTTCTCTCTCTCTCATTCGCTCTCTCTCTCTCTTTCTCTCTCTCATTCGCTCTCTCTCTCTCTCGGTTTCTCTCTCTACCTCATTGTGCATAATGTGCAACCCAAATATCGGTGGTACATGAAAGTATATAGACTCTTCCACATATCCAATTTTGCATGCATGTCACCTGAGTAAACGGCGTCTTAGTAAATTATAAAGTTTTTTTTCTTCTTCGTCTTCATCTTCATCATTTCTCCTGCTGTATAACCATAAATTTTTTTCACTTTTGCTATCTTCCATCAAAAGTAGCATTTCCTTGTGTTTTATAATACCAAAATATATACAAAACTCGCTCCGTCTCTCTTTCCCACTCTACATATTCTTCTCTCTCTCTCTTTCTCTCACTCTCTCTCAATGTTTCTCTCACTTTATCTCTCCCTCTCTTTCTCTCGCTCTCTCTCTCTCCCTCTCTTTGCCTGCCTGCCTTTCCTCATAATTGAAACTCTTTTCACTTGACATGACTTTGATTAGATCACACATGCACACGAATATCTCCTTATTTTCTTCTTTTTTAAACAAAATGCATTAAATAAAATAAAGAGAAAAAAACCTTCCTACTCCATCAAATTTCCAAAGGAATTTGAGGAGGAGAGTCAGCTACAAAATTGAGTACATAATTACCCTACAAAAAAAATGTTGGCTCAAGTTTTTTTTTCTTCTCTAATTTTTTTTCTTTCTAGAAACTTTTAACCCGTTATTCAATCTGATATTTACGACTTTGTCACACATATATTACCGTAGGAATGGTGGGAGCTGGCATAATTCTGTTTTTTTCTTATCTTTTACGTAAGAATGAAATAACATTGTAAAGTAATTCCATGTACTTACTGTAAGGACCCCAAAAAGAAAATTCCTTATTTCTATTTAAATAATTTATTAATAAGAATCATCATAAGTTATTACTGCTGCAACGGCATGAGTAAAACGTCCTTTTCACCCCGTATTCCCTTACGCAGCTGTCCTCTATAATGTATGGTTTTTGTCATGAGCGAGGAATCTGTGTAAGAACAGAGATGTGTAGGAATTAGGTAAAAGCAATAGTTTTCTGTTTGTGAATCCGTGGCCAATTTTTTATGTAATCCCCCAGTAAATATCATACGCTGGTGTATTGTGATACAAGGGATGCCCACATTAATAATCTCTGGGATTTTGCATGTGTGCGGATCTGATTTGACTCTCCCAGCGGAAGTGCGGTAGTTTGTCTCTCTTTCTCTCTCTCTCTCTGTCTGTCTCTCTCTCCCTTTCTCTCTCTCTTCTCTCTGTGCCCATAGTACTTACCCCCAAAAGAGCGTGCTAAATCATAATGGATTAAATATTAAATTTTACATTATACATCGTTGTAACAGGATGACAAGTAACACATGAGTCTTGTGGGGAGAGGAAACAGAGTTCCATAACCAAAAAAAATTGTTTTTTCTCCTCTTCCACACAAATATAATGAAGTTGTGTCAGGGAAGTACGCTTTCACTTTCTCACTCATGGAAGTGGATAGAAGAGAGAAAGATGTGAATACTTCTGGGACTTCTCATACCGCCACTAGCTACCCTGGGGGGTATAGCACGCTATTTTGAAATTGAATGATTAATTCATTATTAATGTTACCGAACAGTGACCAAAATGTAGGGAAACAGTAACGTCCAGAAACACTAGAAATGTTATGTGTTGATTTCTGACACAAAGTACCTTTGCAAACTGCAGATAGAGGGAGAAGAGAGAGAGAGAGAGAGAGAGAGAGAGAGAGAGAGAGAGAGAGAGAGAGAGAGAGAGAGAGA
>JAQGBT010004894.1:0-15477 GCA_034698585.1 Disparrhopalites patrizii
TTTTCTCTCTATTTTTCTCTAATTTTTTCTCTCTATTTTTCTCTAATTTTTTCTCTCTATTTTTCTCTAATTTTTTCTCTCTATTTTTCTCTAATTTTTTCGCTCGATATTCCTCTATATTTTTCTCTCTATTTTTCTCTAATTTTTTCGCTCGATATTCCTCTATATATTTCTCTCTCCTTACCTCCACCTTCCAATCTTACCTCCATCTTTCTACCTACATTGACAGGGAATGGAAGAGTGCATGGAGGAGAATTTTGGTGAGGAATTTGGTCGTGTCAGCTTCAATCACATATGTCTCGTGATGAGAGAGCTGTGATCTGGTAATATTATTTCCTTTCCCCTCCCTCCCATGAAGAAAGGGTAGAGACCTGAAGAATATGTGTATATGTGTATGTACAATGTGAGAAGTTTTGAGTTTTGGAACAATGAAAAAAGAACAATATGTTCTGTCGCTTCTTCCATCTTCCAAGATTCCTTTAGAAATCGTTTTTTGTCCTAAAAATTTCCCAGGTTTCCCTCTCTCGCTTTCTCTCTCTCTCTCTCTCTCTCTTCCAATTTTGTCTTTGCATTTTCAGGGTGCTGGGAAGAATGCATCCCGAATCTACGATAAAAAGCGTAATAGATTGTGATATTTTTATGACAAGCGTTGGATTCCTTTGGAAATCTCTTTCTCTCTGTATCTATCTCACCTCCGCTTTTCGTTCAACAATGAGCGTTTCTTCGGAGGCAAGATTCTATCCTATGGATCCTCAAATTGACTTGTAACTCCCCGTCTTTGTCCCCTCACTCTCCTCCTGTAACTTTGCATTGATCAGAGAGAGAGAGAAAGAGAGAGCAGAGAACACAATGGGAGTGATAACCGGAGTGTAACATCTTTTTTAGCCTCCAGATAATTCTCCAGCCTTGTTCCTCCAACTCGCATATTGACAATGAAAAGCAACTTCCAGTGCTCGCTTAATTCACTCCATTTAAAGGCTATGCCAATCAGTCCATTTCCATCCTCTTTTTCTCCCTTTCAAGCAACTTTCACTTGCATCTTTTCTGGTTGAGGTAACAATTTTCCCTCTAAATTTACACCATACTATCGCACTCCCACCACAGATACAGATTCTTCTGGGGGTTAAACGTAGACAACACACTTTTTTTAAAAAAAAGTATCCTTAAATTGGTCTTTTTTTCCCGGGGTAAAAGGGACGTTTCTTTGGAAGGTCTATTGGAAGGACAAGGACTAGTTGGTATGCGTAGGTTGGGTGTAATAAAATGGCGTCAGGTGGAAGCTTCTGGGGGCAACTCCTTTATAGTTTCTCTCCAAACTTTCATCCATTTCCTGCGAACAGGGACATTACGCATGCATGAAGGGGCTAAGTGAAAGAGGTGTGAGATTAATCACTGTGGCAAATCTACATAACTAGTGCAGTGGGGCTTCTAGCAGCACACTAAGGATTCCCTCTTCACCATTCCAACAGCCATGAATGCAAGCTAGAGGTGCGGGACAATTTTTTTTCTAAATTTTTCCACAACGTAGAAAGCGTAAAAAAATATTTAAAAAAAATCTGATTATATGAATGCATTGCCTGCGTGTCACAATTGATCGGCCCATTTCTACCCGGCACATTCCCTTTTTTATTCTGCAATCGGCAAGCCCGAAAAGGTTTTATAGGTTTTCCCCTTTTATAGCCCCGTAACTGGTAGGCCAATTGAATTAGAAAAACCTGGGAAAGTGATCTGACAATGTATTTCTTTATTGAAAAATCTCTCCTTGGTGAGTTACACAATGAATCCAGGAATAAATAAATCCATTACGCTGCATTTCTTGTTCATTCCGTTTTATACTCAATCCTCAACATTCAGTCTATCTATGATTTTTTATTCATTTTAATTTTTTTTTTTTAAATATCAAGTGGGCTCGATTGAACCAGACGATTGACTTACAACAATTAAGACGTGCATTTGGTTGAAACAACATACGCTTCGTGGATATATCAGTTCTGTAGGACGATGAAACTAGAGAGAGTCAAAAAAAATACCAGTATTATGTATGACGATTAATTCCGGCACTTTTAGAGATTGTGGCCGTACAAAATGTGATTGCTGGGTTAAGAATTCGCCGAGGCTTTCATCCTAACCCATTGGTGCTCCCATTCTATGAGACAAAAGTAGATGGGATTTACACGGAGAATGTCTGCCCCGTAGTTGTAGCGTTTGTATACGAGCGTATATTAGAAACGGATGGAAATTATTCATGAATATTCTACTCTAACATGTCTTTCCCATAGAAGAGTTCACAGAAATTACTTTTACAAAATCAGTCCAGCGGAACGTTGCGTCATTTATGTACAAGTGTGAATTAGTATTTTCCTCTTAAGGTTCCAGAGACATCGTACATAATTATGCATGTCTTAACTTGTTATATAAAAAGCCTAAAAACAACCCAGATGTAAAGTAGAACATTATAACTTGACATTGTTCCCGATGAGGATATGAAGCCTTGTCACTGGCATGGAAGGTGGGCTCCTATCCAAAAATTCTTTGTCTACTCATTTGTTATTATTATGTGTATTCACAATATTTACAAACGATATCGGGTTTCTATGATGTATCAGCTGTTATTTGTAAGTGTGAAACTTGTAGTGAGAACATCCTTCATTAAGCATTGTCAAAACGTAGCTAGTCATTATTATACCTACTGTTTCCTAATATTTACATGTTATCATACATATATATACATTATTACCGACATAAGAATTATCATACAAATCATTACCAATTTTACTCTACTCTTTCCATTGTTGAGAATCACAATGTAATTTGATGGATATGATTATTGTGTCACCGTTGAAACTTGGTGAGAAGACGTGAAATATATGTATAAGAGCTTGTGTACATTTAATTCATCCCATATGCTTCATTTCATATGAAAGGAAATCCTCTCTTCTGCCTCCAACTTATATAGAACCACGCATACAGAAATATTATGTAGCTCATTCGAATCCTAAAAAAGACAAGATTTTAGAATGGCTAAGCAAGAACATTTTTTTCTCTTCTTGTTCATAAGTTACAGTAGGAAATGGACGTCAAATTTTCCCATGTTAACATACAGGAAGATCGTTTGAATCCACGCTTCACCTGCAGATGAAGCAGTGAAACAGATGAAACATAGAAAATGGCCTTTAGCTCGTTAATACTACAAATACAGGCATGCAGGTTTTCAAAATAACTCAGCAAGAACGTTATTCAGAAATTACAGGAAGAAGAGTCCGTTTCCTTTCATATGAAACATACGGTCCATGCACTCACACACTTGTCCATCTAAAAAAAAAACCCAGAAACTGTCGCGTCCAGCACATATACCGAGCCAGAGGGGATTTCCAACACAAGTGTAAGGAATAAAAAGGGGTGAAGGAGCAATGGTGCAAGAGACAAAAAGAAAGTTATCGGAAGAAAGTCTGTGTCAATACTTAAATAGAAAGTGGGGAAGATTAGACAGCTGGGAAGAGGCAGGGAAGGGGATGCAAATAAATGGAAAGTGCAAAAGAAGGACCGAGACGGCAGCCATGACGAGAGCAAAAGTGGGAAACGAAAAATGATTTAGAGTGCCAAGATAGTTAAGGTGAGAATCAGAAACAGAATGAGGGACGCCGAAGGGAGAGAGAGAAGAGACAGAGAGAGAAAGTCAGTAGCAAAGATTCAAAAGACTGTGTGAGAAAAACATTATAATGGCATTATGAGGCTCCTGAAAATGAAATTATAAGGGGAATGAATGAAGGAGAAAATGAGTGGACGGCACAGAAAAACGGGGAAAAGGAAGTGAAATAAAGCCTTTCAACAGCTGCTCAAACCAAAATGGGGGAGGGGGTCCTTTCACTTCACGCCCTGCAGTGACCAAGTAAAAATTTTTGGTGGAGTAAAGTACAGGGACAAGGGTGGAATGTGACAAAGAGAAAGAGGACGGTGATAGATGACATGAGAAAGCCTGGGAACTATGAATAAGGAGAAATGAAGGGTGGCTGGAGAAAGAGGAGCAAAGGTAAAAGAGGAGCCAGAACTTGGAAAGACGAAGCCAGCGTCAGTGGAAAAGTACACGGAGAAAGTAATGGGGAAAACCCAGAGGAAGTGGAGGGAGAAAGTAAATCAAGTGCGAGGACTCAAGGAGTGCGTTGACTTACACAGATTCATAATTGTGAAAAAGAGGAGGAAATTTGGGGAAGAATCTTTTCTTGCACATTCCATCATTAAAGTGTATGAAGTGTAAAATTGTTGTCTCTCCCCCTCTGTCTGTCTTACCACACGGAGAAGAAAAAATAAATGGAGTCCTTGGCTGTAGTAAGACAGGAGGAAGAGAAAGTACATTTACCTTGAGAGAAGTAATGGAGCTGATGGCCAAGACTTTCATTTGTACATTCCCCCGAGATTCTTCTCTGCTCCTTCCCTTTTTCTCCTTTCCCAAGCGTCAGGAGAAATGCTCGTAGTAGATTAGAAAACAAACATAATATTCCTGAAAAAACATCAGACTTTCACGGGTATCCCGTTCTCTCTCCCTCCGCTTTCTCCTACTTCCTGGCTCTCGTGCTGTGAGGCGGAATGAGAAAAGTCGGGGTTGTCAAGAGAAGAAAAAGCCACATTTCAGAGAGCAAGTTTCGTCGCTTGTACAGATATAACTTTGTATAAATACATAAGGAATCAAGGAAGCAACATGCATATATGCTAATGAAAAGTGTGCATCCACCGACGTTGTTGTTCATCCCGTGTTTACCCCCCAACATTTGCATCCGACGGCGACAGCATCATCATCATCACCATCTCCCACTGTTTTAACTCCCTCCTCCTTTTCATGTGATTACTGTTATGTCAAGAGGAAGGAAGAAGAAGGTCGCAGTTATTTCATTTCCCTAATTTCTACAAAATCTCATTCCTCCCCAACGTCATGGGCAAAGCGGGAGTGGCTATAAAACAACCGTATAGAAATATCTCCAATGTAGTTTTCCCCTATTATTCCCCCACCTTTACTTTTTGTGCGCATTAGAATGAGTTTCTTCTGCTTTTGTTGTCAAGGCGTTCTCTCATTTCTTCCTTCTTTTTACTCCTTTTTGGAACTCCTTTTGAAGCTGGAGGGAGTGACAAAAGAATCATAATAAAGTGACACTATCAATGTTAAGTGTAGATACCTGTATCTCACAAGCTCCAACTAGGGATGGAGCACTCCAACTCGGATTTGATCCATAATTTTTTCTTCGATTCGTTTCACAACCCGAATCGAATAGAAATTTGCAATTCTGTCCGATTCATGATGCAAATATGATTTGATTCAATTCATGATGCAAATATGATTCGATTCGATTCATGATGCAAATTATTCGATTCGATTCATGATGCAAATGATTCTATTCAAGTATATGGATTAAATCGAATCATGATTCAAAAATATATTATTGTGACATATTTTTTTCCCTTTTTGCAGATTTTAAGCATATAATGAAGTCTAAGTTTGCTACTGCAAATAAATGCTAGTAACCTTGATATAATATTTACCATTGGTTCAAATTTGCTGCAATATTTTGATGGTTATTGCTCTGTTTCGGAAAAATATCGAAAAATTTTGTATTAAATAATACATCGAATGAATCGAATTTTAGTTAAATTTTATTATCTGATTTATATCTTCAATCAAATTCTTGGATTCGATTCCAGGTTTCGAATCAAATATTAAAGTACTTGAATTGAATCGAAAAATCCGATGAATCCAATCGTTGCCATCCCTACCTCCAACTACTGCCTCCACTTTCCGTGGGGTGGCATCACAACTTCTCGTGCGAGGCTGGGCAAGGTCCGTCAAATGATTTGAGGCATAAGTATACACAATTGGAAAGGAAAGAGAACAAGTACAAGGGGTTAAACCAACGAATTTTTCTTTCATTTTGGAAATATACCAAAGGGAATTCCTCAGTGATATAATTAGGGAGCAAAAATAGCGTTACATGGGATAATCCAGGGAGGAATGAGTTTCGTGCAAATAATCAGTCATGTGCCGCTAGTCATAATTGGCTATGGAATTACTATTTGCTCTTTCCCTACACCTATGAGATCCCTCTTTCCTGCTCGCTCTTTCAATTCATTTCAGAGTCCCCCGATCCCTCTTCTACTTATATGTATACGTCTATATCTAACCTAACGTAACCTCTCCTTCCGTTTTTGTTTCCGGTGGACAGGCTCCAGTCGAAGGAGAGCAATTAGAGGGAACCAGGAAGTGTTAGAACACATGGGGATAAAGGACAATGAACTAAAAATCCGAGAGACTCCCCATTTAATCTCCCCGTCAATGTACTTTCCCTCTCACTCCCTCTATTTTATTATACGGCAGATAACCCGTTTTCGGATACCAGCCATAATTCTACTAACAACATCTCCTTTGTGGAGAAAGTGGAGAGAGAGAGAGAAGGACAAAAGGGGGCTGGACTTGGCTCAGGGAGCACAAAATATATCCCTGGATATAGATATAATATAATCCCTCCGCAAATGATATCAACCTCAAAAAAATCCCGACAAAAAAAAAAAAACGGGAGCGGGAAAGGAAGGATATATTGCAACCGTTCAAAATGTAGGGAGCGTGACGAAATTTTTCCTTTTTGGCCAAGGAAGGACAGCAACCCACATTTCCATGCACATTCCCTCTTTGCCAAACACTTGTATGCCTTTTCTCAATAGCTTTCCCACTCCCCCATAGATGTCTCTGGGTGGCCGGGAACGCCAAATCCAGTTGCTTTCACCGGAGAAAAGTGTGCCTTTGTTAATACAGTGGGCATTCCCTGGTACTTTCCTTATGACGACTTCACCATACTTTCTCCATTCTTGACCTGCTTTCCCCACGTCCCTTATACTTTCTCCCAGTTCTTTTGAGAGAGAATTATGGGAGCCCAGGGATTGAGAGAGAGTAGCGGGGCCGTTGTCACGTGTCTACGACCATTTAGAAGAAGGAACTTTATTCACAGCTTCTTTGTATGCAGAACATGGATCGGCATTTATGTTTTAAACTCTAGTCCCTGCTCACGCATTCCATGCACAGGAAACGGGAGAGTCCCAGAGATATAGACGGACACATGTGGGAAAACAGATAGACGTACAGAAGGAGGCAAAGGGAGCGGAACTGAGAGCGGAAACGAAGGATGCTCTGCAAACAAGGAGAAAAAGAGCTAGAGCGACGTCTGGAGAGAGAGCAGGAGAGAAAACTTCCAAAAGGCCATTAATGAGAGATGAGCCTGAGTCACGATGTATATCCAGACAATTATGCAGAAAATAGAGAGAGACAACCGGAGAATAACAGGAGCAACAAGAAACTGGGGAGTGGCAAACGGAGAGACAAAAGTTTTGTAGAAAGAGCGACAGAAATCTAGAGGGGTAGAGATTGAAAGGGAAAGTAAGTGAGGGACATTAGAAAGAGGAGATACGCCAAGAAGCAGGAGATATTCCAAGAAAGGCCAATAGCAAGAGAAAATCGGGAGAACCAGAAAGACGGGAATTCTGGAAAAGAGGTGGACAAAGAGAAAAAGTTGTGGAAGGCAAGAGGTCAAAAGAGCGATTAAATAGGAAAGAGAGAGAGAGAAATAGAAGTGGAAAAGAGTTCCAAAAAGTGAAGGAAAGACTGGGAGGGAAGTGCATTAGAGAGAGAAAAAAGGGAGAGAAAGGTCATGAGACATATTGAAAGACAGGATGAGTTAGATGTTTGAGCTGGAAGAAGAAAGTAAGAGAAAGTAAAGGAGAAAGTAAAGAAGAAAGCAAAGGAGATAGTGAAGTAGAAAATAAAGAAGAAAGCAAAGGAGATAGTGAAGTAGAAAATAAAGAAGAAAGCAAAGGAGAAAGTAAATGAGAAGGTAAAGGAGAAAGTAAAGGAGAAAATAAAGGAGAAAATAAATAAGAAAGTAAAGGAGAAATTAAAGGAGAAAATAAATAAGAAAGTAAAGGAGACATTAAAGAAGAAAACAATGGAGAAAGTAAGGGAAAACGTAAAGAAGAAAACAATGGAGAAAGTAAGGGAAAACGTAAAGGAGAAAGTAAAGAAGAAAGCAAAGGAGAAAGTAAATGAGAAGGTAAAGGAGAAAGCAATGGAGAAAGTAAAGAAGAAATCAAAGGCATGGGAGGTGCCACCGAGGAATTTGGGAAGACGTGCTTCACGAATGGCAAGAAAAAACCAAACACGTGAGAGTGGATGGAGAAAGAAAATAAATTCCTGCAGGGGTGAACATCCCAAGAAAAATAAGGAAAAGAGGGAGAAGAGTCAGGTAGAAAAATACAAGACCCTTGCCCAGATGAGCTGTGAGAGTATTACCAGGGAAGTAATGGGAAGTGGTGGGTGGTTAAGAAAACAAATTTTTCTCCGCATAGGAAGGACCTACAATTTATAAAGGTGAAGACAAGCCCTCCGAAAGGAACCCTTGTTGTTATAACAACGCAGAGAGTTAACAAGTGCCGAAGGGTGAAAGCAGGAAAAATGTATTAAAGAGGAGTCGGAGGGAAGAAGGACGTTTCAGCGTATGGAAAAGAATAACATGGAAAGGAAATAAGGAGGAAGACGGCGGAAATGACAGGAATGGAGGACCTGAAAAAAGGGAACATTATTCCATAAAAAGAATGTAAATGAGAAAGGAGAAAGGGTTACATAAACATTTCCTCTCTTTTTCGACCTCCGGCAACAAAACATGGAGTGTGTTCATCTACACGCAAACACATACGCTCATTACAACATGCATTTTTAGTGGGAAATGGAGCCTTACCCAATCTAAAAGCGTAGGTAAATCCTTATAACGCATCCAGCCGGATGCCACTTCTTTTTCTGGGGGGATTAAATTACATATAGCTATACTCTCTCGCCCTCCAAGAAATTTCTTGGTCTTCACCTTTTTGCGCACTAAACTTGAATTCTACATAACAATTTTCTCCCATGATTAATAACAAATTTTTGCTTTCTTTTACCTCCTGTATTATGCCCGTGTAAATTTACACGAAGAGCCTTATGAATATCAGATGAGTTGTGTTCCACCGGAACTTTTCTTTCCATTCCCCCACCCCACAATAAAGTTTCTTCTCCGTCCCACCTAAATCCACGGGAATAAAAAGGGGATTTTTTTTGAAGTATAGCTATATACACTTAACAGCAAGAAGAGACTGGTTCAATCTGGAGAAAAAAATACCTTTTTTTATTCTTATGACTGTTGCCCATTTTTTATATTGATTATGTTCTCATCTATAATTTCTCTGGCATCCTTTTCCACCCAGCTATGGAAGGAAGAAAGAGTGAGTAAGCACGTAGTCAGGTAAGATTAGCGGAATTAGTATGAACTGGAAAGCTCCAGTAAATATCCAGCCTGGGAAGGAGTTCTTTTCCTCTCTCCAGCCCCATTGCCAAGTGAAGACATCCTTTTTTATTCTTGGTACATCATCCTTTCTTCCATGGTTTGGATAACCTTCAAAGGAGGATTTATTTTGTGCTGCTATTCACCTTGAAGAGAAAGTAACAAATATACAAGAGAATATTCCGACCTTATGCAAATATTGTCTGTAAAGAGAGAGAGAGGGAGAGAGAGAGAGAGAGAGAGCGAAAGACAGGAAACTTTTTTCCCGGCTATGATGCATGCACAATGTAAATAAAAGTTACTGCACGCAAGCTAGAAAGGTCATAAAGTTGTTTTAGGATCAGGTTCTTATTCCCCTAAAGTCCTTACATTACCTGGTTTTATATTTTAGATTCGTCGGATGCTTTTAATTGATCCATGTCAGAAGAATCACGTGGTTCCCGTCTTCTCCTTCTAACAAATATCTCTTGGCAAAGAAGTCAATTAATGTCTGGACACGATCCCCCGTCGCCTTCAACTAGAAGCAAAACAAGGAGTTGGGCCAACGACCGCAGAATGAGGTTCAACACACATCCAGGGAGGACCATCGAGAGAAGGAGCAAGAGAGAGAGACGACAGATATAAAGTGAGGGAAAGAGAGAGAAAGAGAGGAAGAGAGAAGAGAACGAGAGAAAGCAAGGCAGTAGAGCAACGTGTTAACCCCCCGCTGGACAAGACATGTGACTGGCCCCAAAATGTGAAAGTTTGTGTGAAAAAAATATAAAATAAGGATTTTTCCTTTTGTTTTATTTTTAGATGACCAGAAGGAGTTTGTGTGGCATAAGAAATTGAAGGAAAAAGATACTTTTTTTGGGGGGCTCGTAATGCCCGTGGACGTGAGGGGGCATGTGAAAAGGCGGGTAAAGGGAGGAGAAGAAGGCAATAAATGCTAACGTCTTTTTGGGTGGGAGATGAGATTGTACATGTTAACTGGGAGCAATAGAGTTTCCCTGGGAGTTGCGGAGCATTGGGAGGAAAGGGCAGAGAGAGAGAGAGAGAAAGAGAGAGAGAGCGGAGATAAGTGTAAGAGGAGCCAAAATGAGAGGAAAGAAAAGAAGAGTGCTAAAGAGAAAGATTTTTTCGGGCTGCAGAGGGAGAGAGAAGAGTGCATATGCTCCAGTTGCCATTTGAGTCTCCATATGGTGTCATAATGCCTGAACAAGAGTCTAAGTATTCAGTGATGTGCCATGGCTCACTACGACTACAACTTTCAGTTAGTCATGCATGATACGTGTGCCCTCTCTCTCTCTTTCTCTCTTATTCTCTCTCTTTCTCTCTTATTCTCTCTCTTTCTCTCTATTTCTCCCTTTCTCTCTCTTTCCCTCTTTCTCTCTCTTTCTATCTTTCTCTCGCTTTCTCTCGCTTTCTCTCTTTCTCTCGCTTTCTCTCTTTCTCTCTCTTTCTTCTCTCTTTATCTCTCTCTCTTTCTCTCTCTCTGTGTCCCTCTCATCTTCCTCTCAGTCCCTCTGCAAAGCTTTATCGTGTGAAGGGGGAAAGATTTTTCTTCCTCAAACTTGTGTACACACACCACAACGACCGCGTCTTCTCTGTGCCTCGGCGTATCTCCACGCTTTCTCCCTTTGAATCTTCTGATATCACTTTGTGTCCTTTTTTTTTCTTACTACAGAACCTCCTACATGGAAAAGCTCAGAGGGTAGCAAGCGGAAGTATGTTTCTCCTCCGAATACAACCCTAGCTTACTGTCGCTATTTATTTCGCCAGCATCCTCTGAATATCATGGGGCGTCGGTGTGGGGGGGAAAGTTTGTCCTCAAATGCATACTTGAATGTGAATGTAGGTAAAGCCGGAGGGCAAGATCAGGAGCGAGGATGAGAGTGGGGCGGAGAGTGTCATGGATGGAAGCATTCAATGGACTCCATGAGACACAGACGGGATCCTGACATAAATTGGGAAATGCGAAATGGGAATGCCAGCAAGAGAGAGAGAGAGAAAGAAATCATGCTATCCAACAGAGGGAGTAAAACTGAGAGAAAGTGGACGGGATGGGAGAAACAAAGCAAAATTGAGAGGCAAGGAGAAAAAAATGGAACCAAACCACAAAAAAAAAAACTGGGAGAGAAAGACGAAAAAATCCGGAAATGGAACTAACATTTAAAAGGAGAGAAGCATGTGAGGCGGAGAGTGAGTAAGGCGATAAATCCCGGGAGCAAATAAAAAATGTCAAAATTATATTGCACTGAAACGAACCAAAAGTCAAGGGAAGAAGAAATACGGGGAAAGAGATTCAGAATAAACCCAAAAGGGAAGACGGAATAGGAATCCACCAAACCAAAGACGAAACATCCTGGACGGCCTAAAAGGAATCTCTACAAGAAATCATGAGAGCCCAGAAGAATTCCGGGGGAAGTTCCAAAGGTTTACAGATGAATAGATAACGGACAGACCAAAGAAGCCTTAATGAAGACGGAATGAGTTGAGTAAGAGAAAGTACAAGGAAAAGAGTGGGGCAGAAAATGAGTGAAAAAATGGAGAGACATGAAAAAGGCCTTTGGGCCAAAAAAAAAACTGGATGGTTAGAGAGTGCAAGAGGAAATTTTTGTTGAGGGAAAACACAGAAGTTTTCGAGGTAGAGGGAATAACAAGGACAGGGCAGGAGTCGTGAGGTCATGTGTGTTTCGTCCTCCCTTCTCTTTACACTAGCAAGGAGTGAGAGACAGAGAAAGAGAGCCTGAGAGAAAGTGAGGGATAAATGAGAGAGAAAGAGAGAGAGAGAGAGAGAGAGAGTGAGGGGAGAGAAAACGAGAAATGAAAGAAAACTCCGCGGAGAAAACTCCGCAAAGAGCCCCACACTTACACTCCAGACCTTTATACTCCACAACTGGCTTTCATTCTGCCTTCAATCCCTCTCCTTCCTTTGGCAGAGCAACGTCTCCTCGCACCACCACGGAGTCACAAGGCGAGAGAGAGAGAGAGAGATCACGCAACCAACGTCTCTCTCCTGGCGGCTCTCTCTATTTCTTCACATAAGTATTCATCCTTTTCTTTAGTTTCTCCCTGGAAAAAAAAATCCCCGTAAGTGAGACGATAGTTGGAATTACATCAAATTTGAAATTGTGGTGTGTGAACGGGAACACATTTTTGGAGTGCATTTCTTCTCTCCCAATTCCTTCCCGAGCCAGTCCCCTTTGTTTCCACGAGGAGAGGGGAGAATTGAATTGAGGGAAGGCTTGACCATGTGAGCGTGTCGGAGTTATGGACGTTGTTGAGTGGGAAGGGAAATAATCTGCTCAAGATAAATTACTCTGTTTGGGAAGGAGAAAGAGGAGGACGAAAAGGAGGAAGAGACTCGGTCAATTTTTGTTGGTGCAAAGGAGCCCAAGGAAGGGCCGGAGAGTATTTTTCTTCTCTTCATCTGCACTCTCTCGTCTGTGGGAATCCTAATCACAAATGATGATTTTCTCCTCGTTGCCTCCAGTAATTGAAATCGTGACGATCGGGGCCGTTGCTGCTGCTTTCGTCACTGCCATTGTCTTGGTAAGTGTGTAGTCTCCTCCATTGGCAGCATTTTTTTTCGCTCTTTTAACAAATGACTTTTCCCCTCATAGCTCCCTTAACTACTTTCAATGTTTGTCCGGCAACACAAAAAGTTAAACTTTCTGTGAGAATGGGGACCAAATTATACCTTTTTGTCTTCCCACAGACTTGTCGTCGGGAAAGCAATTACACCCACATTTTTTCTTCTCCTTCCTCCCCACCCCCCCCCGAAACATTTTTGTTGTTCACAGTCATAATTGCTAAACAAATACAAGCTGGGAAAAATTATAATCCTATCAATGGGATCCTTTTTCTTTCAAATGGGACCCAGTGAAAATACTAACACATGATCAATAGTATAAACGTAATGGCATGCATTCGCACGCTCTCAGGACCTTTCTTTTATTTGGCGTGTGCTCCTTTTATTTATGGGAGGATTGCATGTTTTTCGCGTAAGGAGACAAACGCCTCCTTTCTCTCTCTCTTGGCCACCGTTCCTTTTTTTGGCACATTTGAATTAAATATCAATTACGTAGATGCTATCCACCAAAAATGTTCTCCCTTTTTTGTGTTTCTTAACAAGAGTGCAAGAATGTACATATATTTTTCCCTTTAATTTTCACAATACATACATAGTATGTGCCTATTTCTCCCTGGAATACATTTCTCATATGTACGTGTGAATGCGTTTTCTCTGTTGTTCCTCAGGAATTGTGTGTAAACCTTTTATAGTGTCGTAGTAATGATGTATGAGCACATTTATTTCCTTTCGTATACACATTTTTTGATGCATGTGCACACATTTTTTGGCCTTGGCTCCAACGTTTTTTTTTCTTTTCCTTTCTCCCACTTGATGTTCTTGGGCAGTGTTGTGAGAATGGGGAAATGACGGGAAGATAGAGGGAAATAAATGGGCGAATTCTCTTCTATTGAACAAGGAAAGCGGCACATTATGGAAACATTGTTGGTCATGTCCTATAAATCATTGACTGAGAATCGTCATAAAGAGTCATAATCGCCGGGAATTAAATACATTTTTCTCTCTGCTCGCCCAGTTCCTTCGTGTATTAAGTTGTGTGTGCCTTTGTACATTACTCAAAAAACGTCAGGACTTTCCAGTCTCACACGCACAATCACACACACAATCGTGCACTCAATAAACGGTTTACGTTGGCGGAACCATTTTTAGCGCAAAATGCACGTACGCCATGTGCACATGCGAGGAAATAATAATTTCCTTCTCCCATATGATATCGCGCGTGGGTTTGATGTGACCACAAAAGGCAGAAGTCAAATATGGACAAGGGAAAGAATATTCCATAAGGATTTTTCTGTCCTTTTCCTCCGTTTCTGTTCCAAGAAAAAGGGTTGAGGGAGACGGAGCGGGGGAAATGCAGACCAATATTGTGACATTTGTGTGGAATCTCAATATCTCACAGCTAGCCATTCATATATTTATGTGTGAATGCTTTTTTTGATGTTTATTTATAGCTCTTTTATTGCGCACCATCCTGGAGGGAGAAGGAGGAGGCCAAATTTGAGGGGATTGAGTGTGAACATGAACATCAGTGGACAACCAAAGCCAGTGTGGAACAAGGTAAGAGGGACTTTCTCCGGTTTGCTTTCTCTGGTTTTGCCACGAGCGGAAAAAGAGCATTCCCATATGCCTTTCCACATTTACCACCGTCATCTTTGTCAACTTTCAATCTTGCTCATTCAACTGATTTCCCTTCATGTATAAATATACCAAGGTACAATATGTGTGCATACCTGTTTTCGCCATGCACGTCACATTGAACTTATCTGGCAATGGATAGAAGGTTTCAAAATGACTTGGATTGGCGAGACTTTCCCTTCTTTGAAAGGATTCCCACACGTTCTTCCCAAAGACAAGAATTACATTGTCACTCCAGTATCAGAGGGTGCAATAATGATAAGCAGAAATAAAACTGTTGACGTTGGTTGTCCCTAGGTTGGCCAGGGGAACTAGGGGAAGTGTGGGCAATGGGATGTAAGAGTGGGAGAGAAATAAAATGTAGTGGCAGGAATGGGAGATGGACGAGAAAATGGAAGGTAAAGACAGGGAAATTGATGAAACGGAGGGATACATATGTACGTCTACTTTTGTGTTGACGAAGCCCGGGAGTGATGTGTTTTCAAATGGAAACGTTAGTGAGTAAATAGTCACAATTTATCTAGATTATTGCCTCGAGTGTCGAATCTGTGCAAACGGAGAAAGATGTACAGAAAAAGGGAATAAAAGGAACAGTGAATTGCTCTTGTGCTGGGAGGGACTCAAAGCTCCTCAAATAACCTATTTTTTTCCCTCACAACTTCCTCTTCTTCTCAGCCTTATTTTCAGGTCTTTCTTCCAATTTTCTTTCGGGCTTCACTTCCGAATTTCACGAATTATTCCGTTATTTGTTGGTTCTCCCACTAGTCTAGATTGAGCACTTTTAGAGGAGCTGTCATTTCCGGGTCCAGCTGGCCTCTATATCAATTCTCGGGCTTTCTCTATCCACTTTATTCTGAGCTTTCTCTGTGCACTTTATTCTGAGCTTTCTCTGTGCACTTTATTCTGAGCTTTCTCTGTGCA
>JAQGBT010004895.1:0-15477 GCA_034698585.1 Disparrhopalites patrizii
AAAACAACAATATATTGATGAAAAATGTCAATAATTATTGATGCAAATATTGATCAAAAAAACGTCAATATTGATATTGATTATTGATTGAACATCCCTAATACATATGTATGTATTATATGTATAGGTATGTCTAATCAACGTTTGAGTATAGGGCGTGTAATCAGTGTAACGTTATTTTACAATTAACTTGACGTTGTTGTCCAGAATTGTTCCGTAAGTATTGAAAAAGTTCTTCAGCTATGGATAAGCATCAATCTTGAAGTTCCTGGTGGGGGTAGTCCTTCGGATGAGACTCAGACAATACAACCTGTAGTTCCTTTGTCACAAGAATCAATCTCTGCTTTGATGATGGCTTTCAGCAAGTATGTTAACGTTTATATACATACGTACAATTCAGTTGCATTTAGATAATGGAAAATACCAAAATAGGTATAAATATGTCTAAGATGAGACATCATTGGTGCTGGTGTTGTAATCCGTTATGTTAACTGTTTTAGGAACACTGGCATAGGTGTACAAGAGTGGGGATTGGCATTCCAGTGTTTGACTCTAGTCGCGAATCAAAAGGTCACGGGCAGTGCTTACGGAGAATGGCTATACATAGTCAAGGACTGTAATTTCCCGGAATTGATCCTCCGATTTATTTCAGGCTCTGGAATGAATATTCAAAAGACTCACATTGTTTCTGTAAGTATGCTGGGCTGGATGCCGGTTGCTGATAATCGATTTGAGATTTAAGTTGCAGGTCAAAATTGATTTCGACGATAACGTTGTTTTATTTTGGTATAGGCTGGCCCTACCGTGTGCCAACAGTTTTATAATTTCCTAACCCGCCTTCGAGAATTGAGTCACGATACGCCATGGACGAGTTGCTTAAAAGAAATACTTTTAAGAGTACTCTGTCTGTTCTTGTCGGGGCCATTTTTAAATACTGACTTTCCATTGGATGCCTTCAATAAATTTTTGGATCGGGTTACATGTCCCGATCTTTCGTACGAGAATGCAGCCACAGTGGTGAATATCATTGAATTGTTTGGTAAGTCTAAATAGCAGACAATAATTGATATGTATGAACGTAAATATGTATTGTGCAAATGGGAATTTAGTGATTAAATGGTTTTATGCTGTAAATGGGTACGAATAGTTCATTCATGTTCACATATTATGTATTTTTTAGCGCAAGCCCTGCACCTGTTTGTCTTCTTTCCTAACAAGATTCGAATACGGTCGAATACTGAGTTAAAGAGTGGGGTAGGAGGGGTTGTAGGACCATCAACCAGTACCCCCACCTCTAGCAACGGAATGCCCGATGGAGGAAAAAGCAAAAGTTTAAGTTTTGAACAAGTCATGTTTCGTTTGGTTTCTTTTGTGGCTTCATGCGTTTCACTACCATACAAGTCAGATTCCATTGCTGATGACGAAGTTTCAAAATTTTTGCGGGGAATGCCGATTCTATCCAAATTTAAAGTGTTTGACTCTATTCTGGCTGAACCTTTGAGCAAGTTTACAGCAGACCAACCACCTAGAACAATCGCTGATATCGGTAACAGACTACATGATTTATCTTAAAAAAAACATTATTACGCATGTTTGCAAAGTAGGAGAGCAAAATATTGATTTCCGATTCACAGCATTAAAAATGGAGAAAACTATGATGAGGATCCTGTCAGTACTGGCCAATCCTAATGGAATTCATGTCCTTGTCAGCGGGGATCTGTTAAGTGCATTCAACATAATGGAAACTTCGACCCCTATGACAGTTGTGGATGCAGTGATTCATCTGTTCTGTAAAATAAGCAGCAGCGCAACGTTCCCGGGTTCAACAATGCAACCTATTTTCCGGTTCCTATCGAGTGAGTTTTCCTATGAAAAGTCTTGTTCTTGTTTATGACTGTAACCTTTTCAGTATTTTAGTGCTTCAACGATAAATACGATAGCTTGTGTAATAATACTGTGTAATACTGTTCTGTGTTACAGAATCACCATATGAAGATTTTCACTGCCCATTGATAGTGTCGGAGACTTTCGTGCTCATGGTCCTGAAAGTTATAAGCATAGAAGAACATCTACGAGAATTCAATGATCTCAAATGCGTGGAATCTGTGTGCGATAAACTTATTTGTAGTACAAGAAAATTCTTTAGTTCGTGCCCCACATTTGTGTCCATCCTTACCCAATACATCGGAAGGACCGATACAAATGCAATTTTCGGTCAAAAAGCAACATCAAAATTTGGTGGACCTGGAAGTGGTGCGGCGGGTGTAGGATTGAATGACCAGTATGATTTACCTGAAGGAGTAATTAACGTTGCTCCGCTCGCTAGCATAAGTTCTTGGAATTTTTCGGTTCCTGAAGTTTTACTCCAGGCGACACCTCCACATAGAAGGGCAAGAACTCCAGTATGGAGTTATCACTTCCTACCAGATGAAACATTTATTGAATTGGTCATTTCCCTCCCCTGTGCTATACTCTTAAAGGAAGTGCAAATCCTTCCTCATATGACTACATCGGTATCAAGTAAGTTTTGCGTTTTTTGCAATGCTAAATTATAGTGTAGCATTCTAGTGTTCCGTAGTGCATTTGACCTGCACATAGTAGCTTTTGATCCACGGTGTATATGTAATGAATGTATGTATTTAATACTTTTTGCAGCAGCATGTCCTTCTGCAGTGATGGTGGAAGTATCCAGGGATAGAAGTAGTTACACTTTACCCATGGGTCCTCCAGTTCAGTGTGGGGGTCTATCGACAATCAATATTCAACTAACTCAACCTGAAGTTGCCCAAACCGTTCTCTTACGACTTTTTAAACCTAAGGATTCAAATAGTTTAGGCTTATCCCAGATTCGACTGTTAGGTTGTACTACTTTTAGTGAGGCTGCTTTGGAAGGCTTGAGTGCTGTAGAAAATGTGAAAAGTCTGGAAGCAAGGTAAGGCATTCATTGCGTTATTAGTAATTATTATGGTTTTTGTTTACAAGCGTTTATTTACTAGTGTTTGAAGTTTCAATTGCTGTTACGCGTACACTCTGGTAGTACATTGGCAAAGGAAGCTCACGAAGTCATGAATGATCTGTGCTCTCATGCTGGTGAAATATTTTGATATCAGTGCTCACTGGATGTATATCATGGATCGTGCTATGTCTGTGTCGCATTGTAACCCGCAACTCCATCGTCACATTGTGGAAACAGCAGTGTGCATTCCAGACATGCTCGAAAGTTGCTATTCCATGCTGATGGCTCCTGTGGCCAGTATGAAAGCTCAAGAAGTATATCTTCCCCATGTTTCTTCCGTCCTGTTTCAGTTCGGGAGTTTGAGAAAGGAAGTGAGTGAGACGTTGATGTCTGCTCTCCTTGGACCAGTTCAGCGAGGATTTTCTCATGGTATGGTTTGTAATAGTTGGTATAATGTCTATGACGGAGTTGACGAATAATTGCAACTGCGAAAGTGATGTATGTATACAATTATGAATTTCATGCCTGGAATGTTAATTGTTTTAGGAATGGTGGCGAATGCAAATCCGCAGTCTCTTGGTGTCCTTTCACAGCTTCATACTGTTGTTGAGCTCGTGTTTAAACTTTGTGTGAATGTTCCGGAATGGGGATACGATAATCTAGTCATACTTGTCAAATGGTTGGATGGAGTTGCAGACCAAGCCACAAGTTCGCTTACAAGAGGAGGAAAAAGAACGTTGTCCAAGAACCTGCCCAGTTACTACCACACCAATATTAATAATAGCCATAGACGTAGTAGTGGAATTGGTAACGAGGAAATTATTTCACCTGGTGTGGTACCTGAATATGTGCAAGCGGTAGCTGCTACTTTGTGGTCCATTGCTCAGACTGGGAAAACTGATTTGACCGATCTTGTTACTCCTCAGTTACTCCAGTGAGTCTTGTACATACATGTGATGGAAATTACTGTGACTTTGTTTGTTTGTAGGGCGTCGTTAATAGAGATTTTTTTTTACTTTTTCAGTAAATTGTATATTTGGACAAAGAATTTAAACCATAAGAGTGAACTGAAGGCGACATTGGATCATGTGATTTGTTCCCTGTGCTATAGTCATCCGTGGTTTTTTGTTTATCTTTTGTATTTAATGGGCGTTGTTCAAGTTCAAGAGTGGATTGGTGAGTACGATCTATTTAAGCAGCGTATTACGAATATTATTCATGTAATGATGACAAGTGAGATTTTTAAGCTAAATCCGAAGTCAAATTACACGTATTGTGCTTATTACCATAACCTTTCTATTTGGTTTTGTAGAAGTAAATCGACCGATCGAAGAGCTTTTAGCCATGTGGTATGATGAAGGGAGCTTATGGGATCGAATCTTGGTTCGCAACCTTCACGACATCCCAGACTTGAACTCCGGACTACTTATAACATTAGGCTTTGCAGCACAATCGCCGCAATGCACGAAAGTCTTACTTATGTCTCAGTTTTTAGAAGGCTTGAATGCTGCGATTATGGAATTTTGGACATTTTACTTCAATAAATGGTTGGGTTCAATGCCGTCGTCTTCAACATCTTCGGTTGGGGGAGGTCCAGGTTCATCTGCAGAAACTATGAGTGGTTTTGGAGGACATAGAGCTAGTGGTGGAGTCAGCTCTTCTCACGGTCAAACAGAGCAGCAACCAAAAATTATTTCTCCTCAAGCCCTCATCGGCATCCTTAATTTCTACACTCAATTGTGCTCCGTGAATAGCTTGAAGAGCTGGTTTGGAAGTCATGGGTCTGTGTTTTGGCTCCCGATTCTTAATCTATTAAGTACTCTTCCAGGCACTCTGAAGTCTACCTTTTTTGGAACTCAAACTTACGAGCTCGAGTCCGTTGTGATCAGTTTCCTTGCCAAGTGCTGCTGGTCTCATCCTGAGAATCAAAATATTATTGCCAAATGTTTATGTGAGATTGTCGTTAAACAGAAAGTTACGCCACATAGTACGTTCAAAACATTTCCATTAGTTTGTATTTTTATAAAATATTCGATTGTCAATTTTGTGCAAGCAATACCAATCTTCTCAACTTGTATCATATTTTGTTTCAACAGAAGCAGTATTCCTCCACTCCATGACTTCATTTTGTCGCCGCCTTCTAATTCAGTTATTGTTGGAGAATGAGAAAGTAATTGTTCACGTCAAAAGAGCTTCCAAGTATCCTCTTAAGAATCCCAGTGGTACTCTACCTCTTCAGGATCGTCATCCATCCATGGGAGTTAGTGGTGGAGATCGAATATTTTACATTAGCACCCACGCCTACACTTACGAATTGTTGAAATGTATAGGTGAGTTTGAATGATAACTAATAGTTCAAAAACTGGCTGCTGTACTAATGTAACAGTTGTAGACAACTAGGGTTTGAGAGGAGTTAGTTATTTACTCATTAAAATGAAATTTCAGAACCTTTCGGGGTAACAATGGAGAAAATGGCGGCAAGTTCTGCAGATCCAAATCGGTTTATGTCTATGCTGAAGAAGGAGCAAGGACTGATAGAAGCAGGACTAGAAATGATTGATCAAATGCAACTGAGTCTGAGTGGCAATGCAGCCAAAGACAAACGAAACCTTGGAAGCAGTGCAGGCGGTTCTGAAGGTCCAGGTAAAAGACCGTTTAAAACTGCTACGAAGAAGTTACGACCAGAAGGTGCGTCTGATACAAGCAAAAAGGACGATGTCCAAAAACCCAAAGGACCTACAATGGTAAAGATTTACTATATCTACTTATTTATGCTGAATAACATTCGTTGATCATGTAACCCGTGTACCTATTACCTATATGAAGCTGACAGCTAATTTAATATACAACTTTTTTGTAGATGTTGGAATCAGAAGAGTTTCCAGGCATTAACATCCCCTCGAATCTTCCCATCGCGACATTAATGGCAGCCGTTCGTCAACAGAACCCAGATATTTACCTTGACTGTCTTGTGTTTACTCTCAGAACAACAGTTTCTCCTGCCACTCCAATGCAAGATTTGCAACAAGACCAGTCCATGGACACTTCGACGTCAGAAATGCCCTCCCCTACTGCTGCAAAATCTTTTAAGAAGAGAAAGGATTCAATCCCAGAAGTCTTTAACATACTTCCGTTACCATCAACGATAGAAGTCTTCAGCCGAACCGGAGGATTAGGACTACTAGCTAAACATCTTCCTGTAGTGTACCCAGAAACCCTAAGGCAGATTGCTCTGGGTTCAAAGTTCACGGGTAGCGTAGGTGTGGTGACGCATCATGTGGACAAAGATAGTCCGGTGGCTATGAGTGATGCGGATTGGGTGAAAATTGAGAGTGCTGATGATTTCTACGATGAGATGATGGACAGTATGGTGGCGGCTTCTACGCCGATTCCCAGTAAAAGAGCCATGGCGATGAAGCAGTTAAGTGCTGCAACTCCTGGCATTCCTCCACACTCAATGGCCGCCTTTGGCTTGTTTTTAGGATTGCCTCGCTTCTCAGAAGTCTTACTAGGAGAGAGAATTGGAGCACAGTGTATGCTACGTTTGGTGATGGGAGTGACGGATGATGCAGAAGGGAATGATATTTTTGGATCTGCTGTTGCTAAAACTTTACCCACCCTCCCTTTCCAAGTTCTTCGTTGCTTATTGGATGTCCTTCCTGTGGCTTCAGATGAAGGAAGGCTCTTGAGGAAAGCCATGACAGATATCAAAGCTGTTCACTTCATTTTGGCATGCCTAGCAGTTTTCACTCATCAGGCCTGCGACTCGTCGCTTATACCAGGATTGCAACATGAATTAGTTATTGCAGCCACCAAAGCTCAAGGTGGCTATCATGAGGGAAGCGGTACATCGAAGGGTAGTGGTAAATCAGACGACAAAAGTCATGTGTACTGGGCTAAAGGCACTGGTTTCGGGACAGGTAGCACTGCCCAAAGCTGGGATATTGAACTAGCAATGCAAAAGAAGAAACAGGAAGAAGAAAATGTAACTTGTTTACTCCACGTCCTCTCCAGTTTTATTCATCCGCGTGTCTCACGGAAAAGTCTGGAAGCTGCTGCAGCTGCTCCTTCTGTAATGGACGAGGTTAACTCTCCCGACACTCAGTGCGACTACTTGCCCAGCGAAATTTCAGATCTGCTGAAAAATTCTTGCTTATTCCCTGCAATTGCCGGTTATTTGAGAAACGACTCGGTACTGGATATGGCTCGGCATGTACCATTGTACAAGGCCGTTCTTCAATTTCTCCGAGCTTTGGTTTCTAGCACGCAGCTCGTTCCTCTATTAGCTCCGTGGGAAAGACGACTCGGTGACGGAGAAAAATCAGAGGGAAGTAGCCCAGATCAGCAACCCATTAGTTGTCTTCTTAGTAAGATGAAGGACGTCGTTGATAACTACTCGAAAAGACTGAGCAGCAACACAAAGGGATCAGGCAAACAAAAGAGTAGCAAGAGCATAAATAAAAGCTTAGAAGACTTAGAAGATGAAGGATTGGCAATGCTTATTCCTGACATTCAAGGCACTGCTGTGATGGTTCAAGTAAGTTTCTTTCCTATTTCTTCCTCAATGTGATAGAACAATTTTTAGTTACTATAAAATGATTAGTGATAGTGCTGTAACATTCGATTTCTTTTTTCAACAGAAAGCTGTTAATGACTTGGTAAGCAAAATGGGCCCAACTGATATTGAAATGCAAGAAGCGGATGCCAAGGCATCAGCTCCTGTTTACAGAACCTTGGAAGATCGGTATCTGGACGAAATGAAGAAGTTGCAGTTTGGTTAGTCTAATTTTTTATATGATAATTTTGGTTCTAATAGTAGCACACATCTTTCAGTCAATCGTAGCTAAGCTAATTGTTTGTAATGACAGTGAATATTGAATACCTATATACATATTACATGTACCTACATACTGTTACTATATGCAGAATGTTTTCAATTTAATTGTGCAGCATTCTATGATATGATAACGGAGGATGAAGAAACCGGTGGCATTCGGTTTACTGTGGCTCACCATTATGAGGGTAACGTGAGAAATAACTGGTCTCGTTCTACTCCAGCACGTTTAAAAAGATTGGCTCAGGAAAGTGTCACCCTGTCCACTTCCCTTCCTCTAGCTTATGGCAGCGCTATTTTTGTCCGCTGTGACACCGACAGGCTGGACATAATGAAGGTAATAGACACAAAAAAACACTGTCTGCTGGACTATAATTTCTTTTTGAATGTTTAATTGACAAATTCAGTTCCTTCCGTCTACAAGTGTATACATATTAATTTGAATGTTTGCATGTAGGTGTTAATAACTGGACCTGCCGGAACTCCATATCAAAACGGTTGCTTTGAATTCGATGTTTTCTTCCCTAACGACTACCCCAGCTCACCAATGCTCATAAATTTGGAAACAACGGGAAGACAACGGATTCGTTTTAATCCCAATTTATACACGGATGGTAAGGTCTGCCTCAGCATTTTAAATACATGGCATGGCAGACCAGAGGAAAAGTGGAACCCTCAAACTTCGAGTCTGTTACCCGTAAGGAAAATACATTCAAATATCCACGTATTCAGATTGATTAGTAGGGAAAACGATACATCCAAGTCAACGATGAAAAAAAAATTGTTGGCTAACATGGTGCTAAAGTTCATGAATTTTTTAAAGGTACTGGTGGCGATTCAATCCCTAATTTTAAATGCGGAACCATATTACAATGAGCCTGGGTACGAAAAATCCAGAGGTACTGAGGCTGGAGAAAGGAATTCACGGGAGTATAATGCAGGCATTGAGATTGCTACTGTTGAATGGGCAATGCTTGATCAGATCAGACATCCTTCGGCTTGCTTTAAAGATGTAATTGACAAACTGTATTTTTATTTGACAAACAAATAGTTTTATTTTAGGACTGAGAATTAGTTTTAACATCATAAATAAAAGTCATTATTATTATTATTATCATCATCTTGTATTGAGAATTATTTAATTTGATTGTTTATCCTAGGTAATACACCGACATTTCTGGCTAAAACGGGCCGAAGTGTTGGCACAGTGCGATAAATGGTTAGAAAATCTTGTCATTACCTGCCGAAATGACAAGAGAGCCGGGAAGCATGTAACTGGCAGTTCAGATCCCGTCCTTGTATTTAGGGTGAGTCCATACATTTTTTTTCTCCGGTTTGACTACTGTCAACGTTGTTGCCCGGTTACTTAATTTATGAATAATTCAATTCGTATTTCAGAACAATCTGGCTCTCCTGAAGAAAGAATTGGCGAGTCTGAAACCTCCGGAAGGTCTAGAAGATCTGGTAGATTTTCCACAGCAGCCAGCATCTCAACAACCGCTACCCATTGCATGTACCTCGACAAGTAGCGGTAGCAGTAATCCGTTTTCTTCCTCATCAACCGGTGGGAACAGTAAAAATCTAACAAAACTTTTACCTGCCAGTGATCCCGTAGCATCTTTCATAAATGACAGTGGAAGTAAAGGAGCACTGGACGACGTGGTAAATGAATGTTTAGAACTGGAACATCATCTTATTCAGGATGAAGAAATAATAATGCCAAATATTTCCGAGAGTGCCGAAGTGGAAGAGGAAGAAGAGCTTCTAGACGGAGGAGTTCATGGCTCTACTTCTCATATGATGTTGGGGTCAGAGGAGAACAATACCACCACTCCTCCCAACAACACCCCTGCCAGTGGAGCTTCCACGGCCACGACCACAACAACCATGGAAGATGAGAATTTTTCGGGTAGCTTTAATATCACAGCGGACCAGCTCCAGCATTCAACGAATAAGTTAAAGGAACTTCTAAGTTGTGTCACCAGCACAACTTCCGAACTCCTCAAAGTTGTAGGCAATGATTACAATGAAGGCGATGACGATGAAGAAGACGAGGATGCAGGCCAGGACGATGATGATGACGTGGACGATGTTGAGGATGATGAGGAAGAGGTCATGGACTTGGACAAATATTAAAAAACAAATACAACCTAATTTACAAAAGAGGAGTATCATCAAACACTTTAAATGTATGTTTATGTAAATTCATGTAATAATCAACTATATATTGTTTGTACTGTAGATGATAATAACGAAGACTGCTTCCATTTTTTCCTACGTATTATAGTTATATTATTATCATATTATTGATTAATTATTATTAATGATTATTATTACTACTATTAAATATACATAAATACTTTTATCCAGAATACGTGTACAGATGTTGTCAGTTATTATTAATGTAAAAAAGCTTCATGTAATCACATCCATGGTTTGTATTATTATTGTTATTGTAGCCGTTATGTACTCTTGTACTTGACCAAGAGATTGAAAAAATGCTGTATTCCACAAGGGAATGCTATACCTACGTATAATATTTAAAAAAAAATAATAGCATAATAAAAGTAGATTATTATAATATTTGGAAACAACAATTGCAGATGTCTACCTGCATTTTTTTTGTTCCACCTGCATGGCAGCAGAATTATTGGAATAAATGGTGCAGGGAAAGACGCAGATGGCAATGTTCTTTGGGAGGCAAGAACATGACTAAATCATCGCAAACTGTTATTTTTGTCCCTTTCTGTAATTCAAATTATTTGTTCCTCACGTCTACAGTAGAAATCCACTAGATTTGTCATAATATGTACACGGTACGTATATGTACGGAAGAACAGGATTTTTGGTGGTATGGAATGCTTCAATTTTTTTTTCTGGTGTGGAATTAATTAGAATGAAACGAGAAGACAATCCCTGTAGGGCAATTAGCCTTACAACTATTTACCTCAATGCGGCAGTGTATGCATAAATGGATCAGTAGTGTGTCTCATGGTCTCATCCCGGTGTAAAAGGAAAAGTCGGCCGGAAGCTCAGGGAAATAAACCAAAATAGAGTCTGGATGTGTATGTATACACACACCATAAGAAAAAAACGTTTGTTGTTCAAGCCGAATTCCAACGTTCTTGTTCAATGCGCTTGGGTGACAACTGAAAGAAAGACAGGCAAAGGACATTTCAGACTGTGCCCGGCTAGATTGCGTCGGAAGAAGTGATACCAGAACTATTTTAATAGTGTCCTACTCCAACAGCATTCAACGAGCAAACCCAAGGTTTTCCTCAGAATTTTAGCTACAATTATGAAGCTGTAATTTCAATTTAAGTTGGCCTCTTCGACAGAAGTGAAGTGCAGCTTTAAAAAAAGGCAGTTATCAAACAAATTAAGTCTGTCGTAGGATAATACAATAAATTGATAGAAAAATGCTGCAAACGATAAGGGATATACATTCCTATTTAGTAACGGACTGGAATACCCAGGGCTGGAAGATTCGTATGGTGGCCCGGAGTCACATGGTAAGGCCCTTTTTAATTTTAATACCCTTTAATTATGGACTAAACCACTTGTATATATTTGTGCCTCCATTATGGAATTTTGTAAACACTGACCTTTGATCCATAGTTAAATGCCATCGTTTGCGAACTTTTCTATACTTACTGGATGTTTGGGCTGCCTAAGGGCTGGGATCCCTCTATGCCGACGCATGGGCCTTTTATTCCAAGACATTGTATGTGGAATATTTTCTTGCGAAAAAAGCATAATCCCATAACTGAACAGATTTAAACCATGCATGCAAGGGAATGGCAGTTTTAATTTTATTTTCTACTTACTCTTATTACCACTTTCGTGGCCGTATGAACGCACCTAATTTTTTAGCGCATAGCATAACTGCATATTGACATTTGTCTGTCATGGTTTAAGTCTCAGTAGGCTTGGAGAATACGTGATTGTCAAATCTAATAGAAACATATGCATATGTGAAACAATGACAAAATAACATGGTTCTTTAAATGTAATTACTTGCATGTACATTTTTGTAACAGTTCGAATATTTTGCTTCTTCGCCTACAACATCTCCTGGTTTATTAACTGTGGCCAGTTTTTCAATGGCTTGCTTCTCTACGGCTGTGTGGACACTGTAAGCAAATGTTTTAAATACACAAACCTAACTTATAATTTAATTAGAAATAATGCAGTTTATTACATAGCGTTATTAACAAATGTCTAAGTTTCGATAATCTGCAATACAAGAGTGTGTGCATGTGCGCAGTGAAATTGCTAAAAATGTACATAGTACACTAACAGATACGTGTTTATTGATTACTTTCTAAACAGGGTATCAAGGACAAGGACGTGTCACAGGAAACATCCAGCTTCTATATTTGCTTCTCCGCCATATTCATCTTCATTGCAGTTCTCAAATTCGGCATGCTCTTCATCTACCTGGACTTGGGCATTGTTTTCTCCACGGTGATGACAGCACCCGAGATCACCGGGCTTATATTGGGCATCGTCATCGTCTATCATTGGAAGCATGAGTTGGAAGTCATGGAGAGAATTGAGGAAATCAGTACTTACCATATAGGAAAGAATGGCAAAATTATTTTTGACTCATAAACTCTGAGAAATTCGACTTGGGTTTCTTTCTATCGGCTGACGGTGACGCAATTGTTTTACTTGTTCAAACTCTTGGTACCCTCTCGGGATTTAATTTTTAAAGTTTCATGGTCGAGCATTCGTATTCGTGAGAAGGGTAAAACTATATTTTAGCTGTACGTAAATTAGCAATGTACTTTCATAGAAAGAAAGTAGAAATTAGGGTGAGTAGCTAGGATATTGTATGTATTTGCTAAATAGCATACCTATTACCTATGTACATACAGCGTACATAATATGTACCTACATATAATAAAATAATGAATAATTACATGCTTAATGCTTATATAATGTTCCGTACACTGGCTACGTATAAACGTGCTGTCGGACATACGTAAAACATAATTGCGCTGAAATATAAAAACTAAAAACAATTTGGTAATGGCAAGTAAAGTAACTAATATTTCCTCATCGTTCTAAACAATGAAAATCGAATGCTCAGAGAATATTCAGGCAGATGAGTCACGCTTTACTCATTTTATTTTATTTTAAAAATTAAACGAGAAATATGTTGTTATGTTATAAAATAGGTTAAAACCACGTGTCGTTTTGAGGTACTACGTAAATATTTAAATATAACTTGGTTTTGAACTTCGGCATAAAAATTAAAATGTGTAATCAATAAAAAAAAAAGGCATTCACGTCGAGCCATTACACCTCTTCGTCGCTGCACTCACACAGTACTTCATTATAGCCGGGCAAATCTCTGTGGGGGTCAAAGGTTTGACCAAGCGTGGGAAATAATAACTTCATTCTTTTGTTTCCTTTTCGGAAGTTGTCAGTTTTATTTACATTGTCCTGTATCAGGGCTGGTTGGCTCACAGGTGCACAGTTGATATTTTCCTCGGGTATCAGAAGGGAAGGTGAAGCTGGAGCAAAATTCTGATTGTCGTTCACAAGATCTTGCACCAGGTCCACATCCACATCCATGATGTCTTGGTCTTGGAGTAAGCTCACAGAATAATTATTTTGTTGCCTAATAGACTTATTGGACGATACAGGTGTTTGATTTTTTGAGTTATTAACTACACTAAGGGAGGAATTCCTCGGCGACGCAGCCCTGTTGGTACGAGTTGAAGACGATAATGTCGGCGTCCTTTTCGAGAACGTTGGATTTACTGGTGTTTCTAAATTGGTGGTATTCACGGCAGATTTCGGTGTTATAAATGGAGTAAGAGCTTTTTGCAAACGGCTGGATTCGGGTGTAGATTGTTGACCACGAAAAGACGCTACAGCTGAGTGAGTAGAACTACTGTCATTAATCCTGCCATTGCGAAGAGAGGTATGAAACGGGTTTGCTTTTTTTCGAGTAGTTCTATTGCCAGTAACGGCAGCCCGGGTTGCTAGAAGTAGGGTGATACAATATTGTCCGTCCATGTTTTGAGCCTTTATCTGAAGGGGCCTGTAATATATTGACAACAACGTTATGCCCAGCGTTTAAATAATGTCAAAGCAACTTTAAATTGTAGTTTTTTATAGTATGCACACTCACATGGTAGAATCGTGAAAAGCCAGCGATAAAGTAGATTTCAGGTGGTCTGCAAAAGAAACGACAGACTTGAACTCCCGTAAAGGAAATGATAATTCCGTGTCAGATTCCACACCGTAGTGTATAAAATCAATCGAATTCATCATCAGTTCTGTGTACACTTTCGCTTCTGGAAATGTCAAAAACATTACGTAATGAATTCGAAAACTTAAATTATAATATAAAATATAAAGTTTATTTATAAATGAAATCAATCACGTGAATTGTGAATGAAATATGTATATAAAAAATATTTAAGTAACAATTTGCTACAACTCATTTCTTTGGAAGAATTATAAATACATGTTTGTATGTACATTACCTCTCTTCATCATGTCATTAGCACAGTTCTTTAGCAATAGTTTGTTCCCGGTAACTTTCAGTGTTAATTCTGACACGGATTTCCCTCCAGAAAAATTGCTTAGACTCCGTGTTAGCACTTTGGGTTCCGCTTCTATGCTATTTTTGAGAACGCTGGGATCAAAATCAATTTCATTCGGATCGGTCTCCACAGAGAATGGAACTGTATGACGAACATTCACTCCACCCTTACAAGGAATTGTTATGATTAAAGAGTTGGTTTCCACATTAAACTCAAACTCGCAAACGTCTATGCATCTTTGGAGAAATCTCAAAGATTTAAAAGGCTTCAGAATGCATTTGGCATGGATGCGGCAACGTAAGTCATTTCCGGGTAATTCATACCTATAGACACAGACGCAAGCATACAAATGTAACTTGTTTGTATGTACACGTACTCTAGATTTACCTCGAAAACGACTGTCCGTTTAAGCTAAGTTTATCTATGTACATACCGAAAGAAAAAATGTTTGTCCAAGGTGCAGGTACAACAAATGGTGTGAGATGTATCGTACGTGTAAAGAGTTAATCCCGTCTGAGTTCCACTAATGTGAATTTCGTTCTCACCGGCTGAAATCAGGGTTTGAACTATTTTCCCCCAACCTGCCACCAAAATATAAACTTACAAATGTATTTAACTGAACACACAAAAATAAGAAAAATAGTACGATTGAATAAATGAAATCGTACTACTTGCATAGCTATGAAACTGGAGAGCATATTATGAACGCTAAAGTAATCATCCAAAAAACGACATAACCTTACATTTCATAGCAGGGCTGCTTATCCAGCATTTTAGACTCATCTCAAGACTCCAGTGTTTAACAAAGATGAATGAACAAGTGAAGTTATAACAGAGACGGGAAACGTAGTCTATAGGAATATGATTTTTATGATGAGCTAGTTATCATAAAAAAAATGAACCGAATCGACTCAATCGACTCAATCCTCACTCATTAACTTTCGGAAACTCGTTACGAATAGTTTGAGAATTCTTCATTTGCATGCCCGTCGAGATTACTCAGCAGCATCTCCGTGGATCAACATTTCAAATCACTTAAGCAGCAATCAATATTGCGTTAGTGGCCGAGATACGTCCTGTGAACCAAAAAACAAAATCATGCCAATTAATAAAAAAACTTATAA
>JAQGBT010004896.1:0-15475 GCA_034698585.1 Disparrhopalites patrizii
AAGCGGGAAAATAAGAACCTTTAATTACCCGCCGGCATCCGGTTCTCCTCGGACTACCTGTTGCGCCTTTCCCCTTTAGACAGCCAGAAATACCCGAAAGTATATCCTTTATTTTCCTTGGGGAAAAGCTCATATAACTACACAAAATATTTTAAAAAGTGCTTGCCAGTACACTTCGGGTAAATCCAAAGGATTTAATACGGGAATATACATGCATTAAAGTCGAACCGGGTGTCAATAGTCTGGGGGTAAATGCCAAAAAAATACGACATGGTGGGCCAGGAGGAGGAGGGAATCGGATGGAAACAGATGACACAGTGAAGGGAAGAAAGGGTTTTTGTACACTCAAAAAAAAGAGACAAGGTGCACGCGATAAAAATAGGCACTCGTCAGAAGGATCTTTTTGTGCCGTTCTTCGGAGGAAAAAAAACCGAAATTCAAAATGTGAAACACTTGTGCCACTCTCCGGCCCTGCTCAAGCGGAAACGGTGCCAGCAGGGCTAGTTCAAGCATGTACATATTTACTGTATACCTATGTATGTGCATATTTACATACTATATAGTCGTATATACGTACATACATGCATATTTACATATCAAACATTTGTGTAATGCCTGATAATCGTATTTACACATGTGTAACACAAGAATTTACCCACGTAATTCACCGGGAAAATGGTTGGGAAATGGATGGATTTTTGTTCTACGACTTCGGGGATTTTTTTATATTAAATGTCTGATGCTCTTCCTTTTGAGTCAAGAGTAACGGAGAGAGAGAAATAGAGACAGAGAGAGAGAAATAGAGAGAGAATGAAAAAGAGATAGATATAGAGAGAGAAAGAAAAAGAGAGAGAAAGAAAGAAAGAAAAAGGGAGGGAAAAAGAGAGAGAGCAAAAAAGAAAGAAAATGGGAGGGAAAAAGAGAGAGAGAGAAAAAGAAAAAGAGGGAGAAAGAGAGAAAGAAAAAGAGGGAGAAAGAGAGAAAGAAAAGGAGAGAAAGAAAAAGAGGGAGAAAGAGAGAAAGAAAAGGAGAGAAAGAAAAACAGTAAGAAAAAGAGAGAGAAAGAGAGAAAAAGAGAAAAAGAAGGAGAGAGAGAAAGAAAAAGAGATAGAAAAAGAAACAGAGAGAGAGAGAGAGAAATAGAGACACACGAAGAGAGAAATACAGAACAAGACAGAGAAATAGAAACGCAGAGAGAGAAAGAAAGAAAAATAGAGAGAAAAAGAAAAAGAGGGAGAAAGAGAAAGAAAAAGAGAGAGAAAGAAAAACAGTAAAAAAGAGAGAGAAAAAGAAAGAAAAAGAAACAGAGAGAGAGAGAGTCGTTTGGGGTCGGTCTCTTTTGTGAATGAAAAGAGATGCGGTTGAGCTGGAATAAATTCACCTTTATTTTTTGGATCATTTTGTCTTGTACAACATAGGGAAGCTCTGAATTTGCTGAGATAAGGACGAATAGAGAGAAATATTTTAGTGTAAAAAATTGGACCCATCTTTTTTTTGGGGTGGAACCGGAGATATTTTCTAGTGAAAATTATTCATTATGTGGGATTTTAGCATAAGAACATTTAATATAGGGAGATTTCCTCTTAATACCTAAAATATCCTGTGTTATATTATATATTATTATTATGTTATGCACGTACGCCATACTTCCTATATTGAGGGAAAGGAAAAGTTTGGGGAGCTGAAAGGCACTTTGTTATGTTGGTGGGAGAGTGAGACAGTTGTCGGTTGTGGATGTGTTGTTCCCTTCAGGAAAATAAGTTTCTCTTTTTTATATGCAAACACTCTCCGTGTGTACGGTGAGAGCCGGAGCTTTGCCAATGTGGTTGACTCCCTCAAAATGTGTGTGGATGGTGGATGCTCAGGATGGCTGAGGGGGAGCGATGGGAGGAGAGAGACGGTCAAGGCGAGAGAAGGAGAGAGAAAGACGTCCTAAGAAAGAGACAGATACAGATCATTACGGAGCCATGGAGTTCAACAGCCAGGGAGATTTACTTTAGTTCACAAGAGGGAGACAAATAGATGTCAAGAGACAGAAACGAGAGGGACGACATGGAGGAAATCAGTTGAAGGGATGCATACAGTGATAGAGAGAGGGAGAGAGAACAGGACCAAATACAGAGCGAAGAGAGAAATGAACAAGAGAAGAAGAAAAGAGAGAAAATACCAAGAGAAAGAGAGAGAGAGAAAAGAGCAAGAGAAAGTGAGAGTGAAAAGGGAAAGAGTCAAGAGAGAAAGAGCCAAAGACAAAGAGAGAAAGAGTCAAACGAGAGCAAGAGTCAAGAGAGAAAGGGCAAGAGAGAGAGAGAGAAAAATGAAATAGTTAAAGAAAAGATCAATTGAGAGGAAAAAGTGCAAGAGAGAGGGAGAAAAAAAGCAGCATGAAAGAAAGAGAAACAGAGAAAGAAAAAACAAGAAAGGGAGCAAAGAGCAAGAGAGAGAAAAGATCGAGAGAAAGAGACAGAAAAGGGAAAGAGAGAGAACATATCAAGAGTAAGAGCGAGTAAAAAGAGAAAGAGAGAAAAGAGAAAGAGAGCGGGTAAAAGAGAGAGAGACAAGAGCAATAGAAAGAGAAAAGAGCAAGAGAGAGCGAGAAAAGAGCAAGAGAGAGAGAGAGAGAAAAGAGCAAGAGAGAGTAAGGAGTGCGAGAAAGAGATCGAGTAAAAAGATCAAGAGAGAGAAAAGAGCAATAGAAAGAGAGAAAGAGAGAGTGGAAGGAGCAAGAGAAACAGAGAGAGAGAGAGAGAAAGTAAAGAGCATGCAAACGCAAGACAGAGAGAAAAGAGCAAGAGAAACAGTCAGAGAAAAAATCAACAGGAAGCGAGACAGAGTGAAAAGAGCAAGAGAAACAGTGAGATAAAAAATCTACAGAAAGGGAGAGAGAGAGGGAAATAGAATGGGAATAGAGAGAGAAAGAAGAGAAAATAGAAAGAAAGAGAGAAAGCAGAGATGGAGATGTTACGGCTGAGTTAAACAGAAAAAGGAAGAGAAAGGGATAGAGAAAAACGGATTGTGAGATTAGTAGAAACTTGAAGAGAGAAAGAGAGAAAGTGTGAATGAGATGAAGAGAGAAAAAACGGAGGAGTATGATAAAGAGAAAGATGATGTGATGCAAAGAAAGAGACGAAGAGCGAGAGAGAGACAGAGTGGATGATTCCCCGTGTAAGTAGTAGTAGCCAAGGATTTTAGACTGAGAAATCTAATTTTATCTCAACTTAGCTGACTCTTCACATTCAGTTTATTCTCGTGTAGTAGTTTAGGGCTCATGAGTTATCATCACACTTTTGGTCCTCCTTTTCCTGTGATGAAAAAAACTGTATTTTTTTTGTCTCTCTGATTTTCTTTGTCCAGTAGTGCCACTACAAAAGTAGAATAGAGTTACAAAAACGAATTATTTCTCAATTAATATAATAGGGAGAGTAAATAAAAAAATTTGACCCTTGAAGTTCCTTCAAAATAATATGGGCTTGAATGGAAAAACCATACGTGTTCTGTGGTTGTCAAAATTACCCATCAGCCTCGGCTGGTCCCAGTGCTAAGAAGTCTTGTTGGGAATGGGACATTCCCACGCCCCGGCCCAAGTCCAAGAAAATATCTCAATCTAATCCAATCTTACCCACACCCAAACGATTCGATATGGAGAAGATCAACAAGCGTCTCAGGTTCTCTATCTCTCCGTCTCTTTATCCTTTTTTTATTACTTAAAAAAAATGTTCATGTGACATTAAAACGAAAAAAAAAAACGAAACAAAAAAAATCCTTCCGAAAAAACTGATTGGAACAAGTGCTTTTCTAATGCGTGCAATCAGCTTCTTACAAAGGGATTTATATTAGCAAAAAAAAAAACTGACAAATTTTTTGGGGGAATAATCCTAACCCTTTGATTCCACGGACAGCTTTGGCTCTAATCCTTTTTTTCAAGGGAAATTACCCCAGTTTAGCACATGTGCAAACGGCTGTACGTAATTACCTGTGCAAAAACATGTAGAATTGCGTTCACAAACGTGTGTCATTCAATTTGTGTCTAATGGATTTTTTTATCTCATGACGCGCGTGATTTTGAAATTGTTTTGAGTTTTTTTGGGGAAAGAAATCAAATATTTAAGGAAGCCTTGGCTTAATGCAAGCGTTAATTAATGAATGAATAATAAATAATAAAGGACTAATAAATAGAGACAAAGAGAAAGATAAAAAATAAATGTCGGAAAAATAGAGAAAAAGAGAAAGATGAATCATGAATACTGAAAAAATAGAGAAAGAAGAGAAAAATAATAGAGAAAAATGGGAAAGAAAAGGAAAAAATAGAGAAGAAAGAACAATAATAAAGATTAGAGAAAAATATTAAAAATTAAATAAAGGATGAATAAATTAATAAATAAATGATTAATAAATAAAGGGTTAATAAATAAATAAATAAAGGATGAATAAATTAATAAATAAATGATTAATAAATAAAGGGTTAATAAATAAATAAATAAATGATTAATAAATAAATAAATAAAGAATGAAAAAATTAATAAATAAATGATTAATAAATAAAGGGATAATAAATAAATGATTAATAAATAAAGGGTTAATAAATAAATAAATAAAGGATAAACAAATTATTAATAAATAAAGGGTTAATAAATAAATAAAGGATAAACAAATTATTAATAAATAAAGGGTTAATAAATAAATAAATAAATAAATAAATAAAGGATAAACAAATTATTAATAAATAAAGGGTTAATAAATAAATAAATAAATAAATAAAGGATAAACAAATTATTAATAAATAAAGGGTTAATAATTAAATAAAGGGTTAATAAATAAATAAATAAATAAAGGACAAATAAATAAAGGAATCCTTTATTTTTATTGCTTTTCGGGGAATTCAGTGGAAATAAATGTGCTTAATTCCGACGGCTTCCCTGAGGCTCTTGAATTTTAGTGCTTTTTCATATTTTATATAGGCTTGACATTTAAAATAATTTAGAAATCACAGTTCCTATAATAGAAATGTTCTGCCTGTTCTACCGGATTCTTCAGCATTCTGGTTAAAATTGTTGGGGGAAAGAATTTTTCGGGGAGAAAAATTAACTTATTTAATTAAAAAAGAAACTGCTTTTAACTAGAAAAAGAGCCCTGGGTTTTATTATGTTAGTTGTTAGTGTAGAAGCCAATTTATAGGCTTATTTCAGCCATTGCATGTATTAGGCAGTACAGGGATCAGCCTGGTCCTTGTAACCAATTTACTATTTTAGCATCATCCTCTTCTTGTCTCTTCTCTGCCTCTGTCTCTCTGTCTTTACTCTGTTGTTTCCTACTTTTATTTTCTCTTTAAACGAGTGACAGAGAGAAATCGACCTTCCTTTTTTTTCAATATAGAAGATGGAAGCTATTGGCAACCAAACTATATGTACGAGGAGCATGAATTTCTGTACATTTTTTTCATTTTCGTGCTCAGACTGATCATCGCTAATAATATGAATTTTTTCTAATTATAAGAACAGGCGAGACTATCTCCCTTTCTGGTGAAGGTTGCTTGTCTTCTATTTTTTCTCTTTCTCTCTCTCTCTCTCTCTCTCTCTCTCGATTTCTCTCTGTACTACCTCTTTCAATCCCATTTTTACCCTTTTTTGTTTTTCCTCTGCCTTACTCTTGCTCAGGTTTTCTATCTTTTCACATTCCCTTGAATATCCTTTACTCATATACTTTCTATTTTACTTTCCAGTTTATTTTTCTATATTCTCCTCTCTTTCTTACTTGCTCAATTTTATACTATCTCTTGTTCCGTCTTTTCTTTCTCTCCCTTTTCCCTTCTTTCTAATCCGTTTGTCACTTATTTCTCCTTTCTCTCTTGTTTTTCAACCGATTTGTCTTATCGTTTTGCTTCCACTTCTTCATCCTTTCTCTATGCGCGTAGCTGTCTCATTGTTTGTTTTTTCCTTGTCTTCTTCCTGTCGCTCTCCATCTTAATCTTACTTTCTATTTTTCGCTTTTTTTGTTTTTCTTCCTTTCACCCTATTTTTTGCTCTTGCTTTCTCACTGTTTGTGGCTCTTTTCTGCCTCTCGCTTTCTCTTTTTCGCTCTCTTTCTTGCTCGTGCTTTCTATTTTTGTCTTTTTTTTATTTAATTTTTTATTTAACTTTAACCTTTTCTTTTTCTGTTTCGTTATTATTTTACTTTTTCCTTTTAGTTATTATTTTCCCTTTTCCTTTTCTATTTATTTATTATTTTCCTTTTCCATTTATTTATTATTTTCCTTCTTTTTCTGTTTATTTGTTATTTTTCTTTCTCTTTTTCTGTTTATTTATTATTTTACTTTCTCTTTATTCCTTATTAATTTTTTTCCTATTTTTTCACTATATATTGTGTTTGTTTTTATATTTTCTCTAGTTATTTTTTTGTCCATTCTTTCGGTATATTTATTATTTTTCGTTTTTTCTCTGGCTTTCTTGCACTCCCCTCCTTTTTCCACTTTTCGTCTTCCGCACATCTCTTTTCTTGCCGTTTTCTTGGATGCAGTATCTGTGTGCAAAGTGTGTTCATATGCCTGCAGATTCCTCCTGTTCTTGAGTAAGGTTTTGTAGCACAATGATTCCCTTTGTAATGTTTGGTGCACGTTTTTTTTTGTACATTCCTATAGTTCCCGTGGAGTGCAAAAGAGTTAGAAAACAAAAGGTTTGGGACACACGGATCTTAATTTTTTGGTGTCAACACCACCGTAGAGATAACCCCTTCCCTACCCCCTCTTCCCCTGAAAAAATTCCGAGGAAGCAACCAAATTTTTCCTAGAAGGAAAAGCACGGGCACATTGTATAGGGAGAATACCACATAAAAGCATTTGATCCAGCTGGCGGGCATTTTTTTATTACCCAAAATGAGTTTTAAGAGAAAAGACAGGTTGGAACTTCTTCCTGAATTCAAATCCCGCATTTATTTTTTAAACATAACTTTTTTTTAAAATGATTTTTTTAAACAAGGTTATTTTCTTTGTCTTTTTACAGTGATAATATCTACGAGCCCGTGAATCCCCAGCCCATGTACGGGAGCGGGTATAATGTGAACCAAGATCGCGACACAGCTTCCCTGGACGAACGAATGATTGACATCCCGGCCGACATCGAGGTATGACGAGAGCTTCTATTTTTTCTCAAAATTCTTTCTCTCTCTTTTTAACCCTTCTTCCCGTGTATCTAGAGCAAGAGAGAGACTTTTTTTTTTCTACCACAGAGAAAGAGTTAAGGGAAAAAAAGACTGCATGTGCAGAGATTTATTTGGGGTAAATGCCGGCTCGTAAAACCCGAAGACGAACAAATGGCACTTTGCCATGAAAAATTTCATCAAGCGGCTCCCATAAAAACACTGTATTTTCTCTCCTTTGTACGCACTTCCCAATAATAATATTTTCTCTTTTGCTCAGTTCATTTTTGAACTGGGAAGAAAATAAGCCCAAGAGGCCGGCTGAAGGGAAATGGAAGCATGAATCTTCAGGCTCTATTTTCTCATTATTGTTTTGACCAACTACAGTCTTAACTAAATCCAAATTGAACTATGGGATATTAGTATGTTGTATACATTTTAAGTGAGGAGTAAGTACATACCATGACATATAGCTTATAATATCTGTAAATGACAGTTCGCCGGTTTTTGACTCTAGTTATTTCCAATAGCCATTTTTGGGTTTACGAGAGAATGCAGTTGGTCAAAAAATGCCTCAACATTCATGTGCACTTTTATTTTAAACGAAATCGTCGGATTAAATTTAGCATTAGATTGGACATTAAATTCGGCATTACATTCTCACCAAAGGGTACTTTAAATTTTAAATTCAATTGTAATTTAATTGGGCATTAAATTATCACCAAACGGAATTCAAAATTTAAAATTTAATTGCAATTTAAATTATACACCAAATTGAACTTTAAATTTTACATCAAATCGAAATTTTAGTTTTGCTTTACAATGAAATTTAAAATTTACATTTAAGAGACCTACACATTCTAATTATACTTCATATATTGTGCTGTGAATTGAATTTTGGACGTTAAATAAGCAGATATTTGTACGTTGAGTGTATTACAAACATTTACTTGTACTTTAAATTGAACATGAAATTAGTTACTAAAATGTATTTTAAATTGCACGTTAAAAAATAATTCAAAAAAAGACCGCTCAATCGTACATTATATAGGTTGTTAAAATGTACAATAAATTGACAATTAAAATGTACAATTGAAAATTCAAATTTAAAATGTACATTAAATTGAAACTTAAAATTTTAATTAAATTGAAAATTAAAATGCACATTAAATTGAAATTTAAAATTTTAATTAAATTGAAAATTAAAATGTACAATAAATTTATAATAAACTGTACATTAAATTGAAAATTAACATGTACATTAACTTGAAGATTAAAATGTACATTAAAGTGAACGTTAAAATTTACATTAAAATGTACACAAAATGAACGCTAAAATGTACATTAAATTGAATACTACAATGTACTTCAAATAAGGTATTAAATCAAAAATTAAATTGTACATCAAGATGAGCATTATATGCCTTACATTAAATTAGACAAATTGTACCAAATCAACTATCAACTTTGACAAAATTAGTCCCTAGAATTGTCCATAAATTGTCCCCTAATTCCTACACAGATAATCACCTCAGACGGCCTGGACGGCTTGGACCAGCCCGACCCGCACGACTACAAAGCCATCGACGGGGACCGAGAATGGAAGAGCTTCCACCCCGACCCCGACGACTTCCAAGTCGTCCCCCACAACGCCCCCGCAACCTTCACCGCCGGGATCCGAGGTCAAGCCCAACAGGCCCGAGGAAGTCTCGGAGGGGAAACCACCAGCTCCCGTCCCCTCCAAGGGAAATCCATCACATTTTCCTCCGAACTCCCCGATGATGCCGCCTCCGCCGCCGCCACCGCCGGTTCCGAGGAGCCCCAGGAGGTCCCAGAAGAGAAGGAGCCTCCCCCCAGTAAATTCGAGCAACTAAAGGCCAAGGCCGGACAGGTCAAACAACGATTCAGTAAAATCTCCCTGCCCGTCCGACCCAAATTCAACCAGTGGACGGGGATTAAATTGGCCAAGGGGCGGGGCAAAAAAGGGAAGGGGGCCCCGGCGGGGGAGGAGGAAGAGGAGGAGCCCATGGAGGAGGAGGCGGGGCAAGCCGGAGGGTGGACCGAGCCCTTATCATTAAAACCCGAATTGGGTCGTCCCAAACCGGGTAGTAGCAAGCCACCCCCTCGGATGCCCACCCCAGACGAAACCATCCCCGCCCCTCAGCCCATGGACACTTCTCCGGTTCCAGCCCCGCCTCCAGGGAAGGCTCCAGCTCCGCCCACAAGTACCTCCAAACCCGCCAAGGAGCCTCAGAAGGCACCAGAAGATCCAAAAATGAAGGCCCAGCCACCACCAGAAGATCCAAAAATGAAGGCTCAGAAAGCACCAGAAGATCCAAAAAAGAAGGCCGAGCAAGCACCAGAAGATCCAAAAACGAAGGAATTAGAAGCGGAAGCGGAAAAACGAAAAAAAGCCAATGAAGAAGAACTAAAACGCCTCCAAACGGAGGAAAAAACCCAGCGGCAAAAGGAACAGGAAGACCTAAAAAGACTGAAGGAGGAGGAGAAGCTCCAGAAGCAAAAGGCCGTGGAAGAAGAGAAGCGCCGGCGGGCGGAGGAGAAACAGAAAAAGGAGGAGGAGCAAAAGCGTCTGAAACAGGAATATCTCCTCCAGAAACAGAAGGAGAAGGAGGAGCTTAAAAAGCAGAAGGAGCTGGACAAAGAGCGGCGGGGGAAATTGGAACTGGAGCTCCGCCGGGCCAAAGAGGAGGAGATCCAGAAGGCCAAGGAATTGGAGGAGGAAATGTCCGTTGATCTTCCGGAGGAACACCAAGAAACGGCCTCTAAAGGGGGGAAAACGCCCGACAAGAAGCGGAAGCTTCTGGACATGGACTTCCCCCTGTTTAAACGGGGCAAAGCCTCCCCGAAGCCAGATCAATCCCCGGAAGCTCCCGCTCAGGAGTCATCCCATAAATTAATCACACCCCATAAATTCTTTCGCCCTCCAGATCGAGTGGAGACCGTCCAGGTCATCCTCCCTCCCCCGGCCGTTGAGGAGCCACTCCCAAAGGAGCCCTCTCCTCCCCGTCAACCGGAGCCGGTACAACAACGGGCAAAACCACCCCGGGATCCTCCACCCCGTCAAGAGGAGGGGGTACAACAACGGGCGAAACCCCCTCGGGATCCACCCCCACCCCGTCAGGAGGAGGCGGTCCCCCAAAAGCACCTTCGGGAGCCCCAAATATTCGTGACGCAACCCTCTGTAGAGACAACAACGGAGTCGGAAGCCGCCTCGGATCCCGCCGGGCGGATCGTCTACCCCTTCGAGGAGCGCCAAGACAACCAGCGGGTGGAGTATGACGAGGGTGACGAGGAGTACTTTGAGGGTCAGGAAGAACCTAAAACCACCCCCGCCCCCTCCAAAGCCAGCCAGGCGCGGGAACAGATCAGTAAGAAGCTGAAAGGGTTCGGGGTCAGGTCAAAGGCCATTGCCGCCCAGACGGGGAAGAATCTGGGGAAGACGATGAAGGTGGTTGGGACGGGGATTAAGGAGTTTGGGGTGAATGCCGTCCAGGAGGTGAAGGCCAAGCAGGAGGCCGTGAGGGTGAGGGATGCCCGGAGGCGGGCGGAGAAGGAGCAGCAGGCCCTGGAGGAGGGGGAGGATCTGGAGCCATATAGTCCCAGTCCCAGCAGTCCCCGGCCCAAGTTCAGGTTCCGGAAAAGTGATAAAAGGCGACCGGAGGAAGGTCAAATGATGGTGGAAGTCCTTGGAGATGGCCAAGAAGGACCCCGGGAAATTGGAATCCAACAGAGTCCTTCGGGAAGGGAACGGCGGAAACGCTCCCCGGCGCCACCCCATCGGGGGGATCCCCGAAGACAGGAGGAATTCGTCCACAGAAGTCAAGTTCTGGGTCGAGCGGACCGGGACTGGGAGTCACCCCTTGATTTAGCTCAAAGTCGTGATGCTTCCGAGGAGCCCCGGTCGGGTCAAGCCTCCTCCCGGGGGTCCCCCCCGGGCTCCTCCCTTGCGTCCTCCTCCATCGTGAAAGGGGGACGACACGGGGTCTTGGAGGAGATCGACTCCGACGAATTCTTCTTGAGGGAAAGGGGGATTTCCGAGGGGGAGGATGAGGAGGAGGTCAATCGATTCCTGGTGGAGGAACTTCGCCAGGCATTCCGGCCAACGAACAATGCATTGGCCGGATTTGACCTACCATCTCAACCCCCGAGGCCGGAACGGAGTCCCAAAAAACCACCCCGAAAGGCTATGGACCCCCACAATTTTCAAACTTTCCCCCCGGAACGACCCAAGCGAAAACGAACTCCTGGATATGTCTCTTCTTACATGAATGGGAATCCGGGGGAGGATGTCCGGGACGAGGAGGACTTCCGGGAGGATGAGGAGAATTTCCGGGAGGATCCGGAGAATTTCCGGGAGGACCCGGAGGACCTCAAAGAGGACGTCACACTCCTCCAAGGGGAAGAAGAGCACGACGACGAGGTCCTCCGACGGGTCAAGGAGGAACTAAAGAGGATCGACCGGGATCTGGAGGACGACGGCCGGTATGAACCCGTCAATGACGAGCCGACCAAGCCCGCCCGGAGACGGAAGCCCCGGAAGCCCCCGAGTGACACCCCCCACACGGACCTCTACTACAACACCATCGCGGCCAACGAGTGGATGCGGGACATTGAGAATCAGATCCAGCAGGAATTGGATCAAACGGATCCCGGCTCCCAGCCCGTCCCTCCGAAGCGGGTCAAGAGTCGGAGTGGGAATAATCTGACTTTGATGGAAGACCCGGAAATCCATTACGCGGACGATGACCTGGACATTTTGCCTGGACACGGCCGGGGTGGTGGTCCCCCATTGGCTCCCGGAGAGAGCACCGGGGCATTGGGCGGGGACGATGGGCTAGACTACGTGGATGAGGCGGGGTATGCGGTGATTCACCGGGCGGAGGCGGAGCCTCGTACGGTTCCCCGGCGGAAAAAGGGGCGGGGCGGGGCGGGGAGTAAAGGGAATAGTTTGAAACGGCGGAGTCAGGAAGGGCGTCATTTGGTCCATCCCGCCCAACCCCCGCCGAGCAGCAACCTCACGAACAACCCCATGTTCTTCTCCCTCCCCAGATACACCCCCAGAACGTTCCACATCGTCCCCCCGACCCGCCCCCATAGGACCTACAGCACCCTCCGACCCAAACGGCCGCCCAGGAGCAAATCCAAATCCAATTTGGGGAGCACGACCAAGCTCGTAGAATCCCAGGGGACAGTCTCCCCCTCGCCGCCGGCTCGACCCGTGACCCCGGGGTCAATGGCGAGTCCCAGCCTCCGAAGGGCCGGGGGGGAAGACACGGATCCGGGGAGTGGGAGTCGTCCTAGTACGGCCATTGGGATCATGCAGGGACGACCTTTGCCCCCGCCCCCCCGCCCGGATCGGACCCCAAATCACTTGAATGACCTGGATCAGGCCTCCTTGGAACGGATGGTGAATATGAGGTACTATGCCAATTTTGAGGATGGAGGGGCCGAGGATGACCTCTTGACCCGGGGACTCCAGGAGGTCGTGGAGGAGCCTTGTGTGGCTAGGAATATCCCTTTGCTTACCCAGGATGAGGAGGAGGAGCCAGGAGGGATGGGGAATGGCCTGGCCAATAGTGACATCAACGTGGCTGTCCAAACTGACCCCGTGCCGGAGGAGGAATATGACCTCAATATCGCCCCCAGCTCCTTTGAGGATGAAGAGGAGAGAATTGAAACAAAAAGGTTGAACCTCAGGAATATGTTGTATAGTCACACTTGGTCGCCATATATTATCTCTAAGACTTTGCCTAAGTAACCCTTTGTAATCATGGATTTTTCTCCAAAATGTTCACATATCCGGTCATCCTTTAAAGACATTTAATCCGCATGAAACCCGAACGTATCCAACGTTGGACTTAATCACAATTAAAATCCTAATTAAAATGCTCTTGTAGAAGAACTCTTTTCGTCGTAAATACGCCGCTAATTTCCAGGTGCTTTGAACAATTTAATTTCATTCAATCATTCGTCCACTAACCTGCATTTCTTTTATTAATTCTCTCTGTAGGACCAAATTGACCTATTCCGTTTTGAATCTCATGTGTCTACTTTTATCCCCAGGAATCTAATTCCAATCTTCACGAATGATGATTAGCACATGATTGATTTTAATTATAATATGTAATTTAAGGATAGTTTTTTTCCTTTCCCATTCTTTTTTTTCACATTTTTAAATGTTTCATTTATTCTAATTAATTTGGATTTTTCTTAATTGACATTTGATTCATTTCTAATTAATTTGGATTTTTCTTAATTCATATTTGATTCATTCTAATTAATTTGGATTTTTCTTAATTCATATTTGCTTCATTCTAATTAATTTGGATTTTTCTTAATTCATATTTAATTCATTCTAATTAATTCTTTCAAATTTTTCTAATTAATTTGTATTTATTTGAATTGATTTTGGATTCATTCTAATTAATTTGTGTTTATCTTAATTAATTTTTGATTCGTTTTAATTAATTTGTATTTATTTGAATTTATTTTTGATTCATTCTAATTAATTCTAATTAATCCTTTCAAATTCTTCTAATTAATTTGTGTCTATCTTGACTGATTTTTAATTTATTCCAATTAATTTGTATCGATCTTAATTGATTTTTGATGCATTGTAATAGTTCTTTCAAATTCTGCTAACTAATTTGTATTTATCTTAATTGATGTTTGATACATTCTAATAATTAATTAACTTGTATGTATCTTAATTGACTTTCGATTCCTTCCAATTAATTCCATCAATTTATCTTTATTTAAATTGATTTTTGATCCAATGTAATGAATATTTCCCAACAGTTCTGTGAGTCACCTCCCTTCGGAAGGTCAGGAGGAGGAGCGGGATTTAGTCCCCCCACCGATTCCGCAGCGTCCCCGTCCTCCAGCCTCCTCATATCTGGGACAGCATCAGCAGCAACAAGGAGCTTCTCCAGCTCCAGCAGCCCCTCAGTCCCCTCCAGCCCTCGTCTTCCCCACTCGGCTTCATTTGGACGAATTAGCAGTGGATCACCTCCGAGTGAACGACTTGACTGCCGCCACTCTCCACCTCACTCAGCGACTCCAGGCCCCTCATTTAGAGGTGAGTGACTCCAGGCTCTGGAGAAATCCAAATTATCCACATTGCGTGTCGCCTGCCTCTGGACGGGAAAACTGGACAAATGCCGGCATATATTCATTTTTTATATAAAAAATCCTTCTTATGTAATAATTCCATCCATGCAAATTTACTATATGCCAGTGTATGCATACTGGACTTATGCTACATTGTAGTTTATATGCTATATGTATGATCTAATGTGTTCCAGCTAACTTCATTATCCTCCAGCGGCCCGCTATCTGTCCAAGGCATAACCTCATCGAGCCTCCGAGTGACCAATTTGGACTGCGATCGATTAGCCAGCGAATCCGTGGACCTTCCCTCCGTCCCGCCACAATCCTTCTATCAGTTGACCTCCCCTTTGACCCCGACAATGCCCCCGAGTTCGGAATGTCCAGACGTAGAAGATGAGATTTGTCCAGAAGATTGCTGTGGAACGTCCTCGCAAGCCCTCGCCAGTTCTTCGTCAGAAGCATCTCCGGCCCCAGCGGCTCCAGAAGGTCCTCCGCCGGTCCGGACGATAGTGACCAGAAGCTCCACGGTGGTGTCCAGGACATCTTCCACGCATCAGGACCCGGAACTGGAGGATATTGTGCATTTGAGCATGCGCCTGGGAAGGGCTCTCCTTCGAATCACTGTGAGGTCTCTCCATGCTATGGCGGAATATGTGGAGGTCGCGGGGTCAAGTGACCCCAATTGTCAGGAGCAACAGAGGGCGAATATGCAGGTGCTTCTCTGTCTGCTCCTCGTACTCGTCGCGGGGGTCATCCTACTTTTTAGGTCGGGGAGTGTGGAGTCGAGGTGGCAGTACTTTTTGCCGCCGGCGGATATGTGAACATTTTGAAATTCGCGGGGGGAAGGGAATTTTATTTAATTTTATCTATTCCTAACTCCTTTGTCACATTCTCTGGCTTTCTCCCATGACTTTCTCCTATTGCTTTTTTCATCGAACTTTCCCCATCCAATTTTCTCCTACTGCTTTTTCCCTTGAATTTTCTCCATCGAATTTTCTCCTATTGCTTTTTTCATTGAACTTTCTCCATTGAACCTTCTCCTGTAACGTTTTCCATTGCATTTTTCAATCATTAGGGAATCATTAAAGGAATCATGTCCAATTAATTATCTTTAGAGAATTAGTTTCAAATTAATTCGATTTCTCTTTACAATTCTGTCCGGCGATTTGTCTTTTAAATTTTCTCAGTAATTTCTTTCTTAAATTTTCTCTATCGT
>JAQGBT010004897.1:0-15472 GCA_034698585.1 Disparrhopalites patrizii
AAGAGAGAGAAAATAGTGAGAGAAAGAGAAAGAGAGAGAAAATAGTGAGAGAAAGAGAGAGAAAAAATAAAGAGAGATAAAATAGTGAGTGAAAGAGAGAGAGAGAAAATAGTGAGAGAAAGAGAGAGAAAAAATAAAGAGAGAGAAAATAGTGAGATGAAGAGTGAGAAAAAATAAAGAGAGAGAAAATAGTGAGAGAAAGAGAGAGAGAGAAAGAGAGAGAGAGAAAGAGAGAGAGAGAAAAAGAGAAAATCAAGTAAAAGAGCAGAAATTGAAGCAAGAAAGAGAAAAGAAGATAAAGAACGTCAAAATGGAAGAGAGAAAGAGCAAAGAAATAAGGGGAAAATAGCGAAGAAGAAACAGAGAGACAAAATATAGAAAAATAGCGAAGAAGAAACAGAGAGACAAAATACAGAAAAATAGCGAAGAAGAAACAGAGAGACAAAATACAGAAAAATAGCAAAGGAAAATCGAGAGAAAGTAAAACTAACACAAGGAGATACACCAATAACATTGGGAAGGAGAAAGAGTAAACAGGCACTTGTTATTCCTTTCCCTGAATTCGGATCAGCCGTCACACCACAGCCAAATCCATGTCCAATAATGAATCCCAAGTGGTCATCCCGAGTTCACTGACAACTTGTCAAGTGGAGGTAAGCCACGAAGAAAAAAACGGTTAATTACCAGCTAAACATCCTCCTTTCCCCTCTAATCTCCCTTCAAGTGCAATCCTGCCAATTACATTTTTTTTTACATGTGAATACAAACACGTCAATGGATGACAGTTGTTGTTGCACGTTTAAATACGGTTAAAAAACATCAATGTTTCCATGCCTCAATCATGGACAAAAAAAAGTGGATTGAATCAGATTTTCCATTACACTCTCCTCTTCAATGGAATATGGATCTAGAATTGCACTAAATAATCCCTTTGAAAAAACAAATCACGAGGGAAAACCTAAGTACTACACCCACAAGAATTGGGATTCATGATTGGTCAATGTGTCTTATCTGGATGTGACATTTTGCTGGAGAGTTACTTCCACTTTTCCATTTACGTAAACGGCACCGCCATTGTCAACATTTTGGAGTAAGGCGCAGTTCCGTGCCGTTCAGGTGGGATCAGGTAGAAAAAAAAAGGAAACAAGTGAATCATATGATTTCCACGTATTTGTACTAAAAGAAATCCTCCACTGCTTTCCGTCTCAATGACCATAACAAACCATTCAGAAATAGGTGATAAACTGAGCAATGGAAAAATTAAAAAAAATTCCTACTACGCCGAAGCATATGCTTTTCAACGGTATTTAGCTGGAGTATTACGTAATTCCATGTAATCTTCAGTTTGGAAACAAACCAATTTTTTTTTGTAATGGGGTCACCCTTTAATTCCGTGGTAAAAAAAAATACATGGAAAGGGTGTGACTGGACACGGAGTAAAAATTAGTGCTTGTAAAGGACGTAAACGTTAGCATCGTCATATTATGGTCACTTCTTATCTTGTTCCATATGCCCATTACGCTGTACGTAATAGACATAATATGCCGGCAATAGGAAGAAAAAATTCTACTCACAACCAGATTTCAATCAAAAAGATCATCAATAGTCTTGTAATGATTGTAAATGTCACCTCCTATTACTCATACCAGACGCAATCAGTCTTAAAATTAGATGAGAAACGGCATGTTTAATAGAGATGGCCAAAATACATCGTATTTAAGATACATTTTTGTATTTTATAATTGTATTTTCAAATGCAAATATTTTCTAATTTTCTGCATGCATTTTGTAATTTGTATTTAAATACACGGGAATTTTTTGAAGTATTTTGCTGTATTTTGTAATTTAAAAGTGCTTCAAGGTGAAAAAGAATCTGTAATTTGTTGATTTGATCTAAATTCCATATGAACGCACATGCTAGGAATTTTAAATACATTTATTTGAATTTTGTATTTAAAATGCGTATTTTACATCCAATTATTTGTATTTTGTAGGTACTTAAAATACGTATTTAAATACATTAATAGCTACGGACGTATTTTGTAATTTGCATTTTGTGTAAACCATAAAATACAATAGTATTTTGTAATTTGTAAATTAAGTTGTAAATTAAATTAAATATTTGGGGAGGTGCTAAATGTAATTGGTAATTTGTAATTAAAACCTTCCAGTGTATTTGTATTTTGTAATTAGTATTTGGAACTAAAGTATTTTGGCCATCTCTGCATGTTTAGTAACGTAAGAAGGATACTGGGTCAAACCGGTCTAAGCCCATTTGGAGAAAGTTTTACGGGGGGAAAAGCTTCGGAGGAAACAAAGTATTCAGAAAGCCGATTCCATTCAATTCTGGGGTCACATTTAAGGTCCTTACCTTTAATCCCGGGAAAAAGGTGACCCTTGCTACTATTTAAAGTCTCTTTAAAGTATATTTATTTATTTCTATTTAAAATCTATTTAATGAAGTAGCTTTCGGGATAGTATGAACTTCGGCTGATTCGAATCTCGTATGTATGTATATGTAATTAATTTGGAAGGCATTTTTATTTCAGATGTACATCCATACGCAATTTCGCTTCATAAGCAAAAAAAAAACTTTTATTCGTATTGAACTCGTTCAAAGTATATTTATGTTTTTTTTTTTTTGTTTTCGAAAAATCTGGTCAAAGTTCACCCTCTGAAACACTCGCCATTCTCGCCCCCACTTTAAAGGGAAACATGAATGGACGTCATGATACGTATGACATTCAGAGCACATGGACAGCATCGTAAAAGAAACAAACAGGATTTCTCCCCATAACATTTCCCATGAACCAAGAGATTTTTGCAACTTTTGGGTTTTTTTTCTTCTTACTCAAATTCAGAGAAAAAGGGAGATTTGTCCGTTTTTATCTCCCTAAATGCTTCCCCTTGAAAAGCCAGTGCATCATCCCATAAATAGATGTAGCCGAGGAAGAAAAGACGCCATTAGCTTTGACCTATGTTACATTTAATGTGATGTAATGGGCCTGACGGAGTCAAAATGACACAGAATCGTGTTATGTTAGCATTCAAGAAACATTTCTTTAGTTTCTTCTGATTATAAGAGAATTCCTTGATATGATTTTGGCATCCTTGTTACACATTACACCATTATTATGCAGGAGCCCTTGTGGGTTGTGTGCGGAGTTAAAATTAGATTATATTATTATTTTTTCTGTGAAAAAAAAGAAGGAATGTGTAATCATCTTCAGTTCATAACCCCTAGAAAAGGCTTGGCTTCTTCCAGTGTAAACAAAATAGTTCTAGTGTGATCTCAAAAAAAAAAAAAGTGTGTACATACATGTATTAATTCCCTAATTACTTCACTCTTTCCCTTTGCTCTCAACGTGCTCTTTTCCTGGGAGGAAATTCAGAGGCACTTGAGAGGTAAATAGAAGAGCGTGATGGGCATTTAATTAAATGTTGACAAAAAAGGATCGAAAAACCAAATAGTTATTAAATTCCCACAATTTCCACTAACACGCATTTCCAGGAGGAAAATTGTGTCCCAAAATGTGTGGGGAATTTTTGCACAAAAAAAATATGCCTGCACAGCCATTTGTAATGGAAGTGTTGGACAAATATTTGCACGGAACTCTCCCTTGTACAAGGATATTTACACAGGTTTAATAAAAAACCAGCTTTGGAGGAATCGTAATGGCAAGGACATTGTAACACGATCATTTCCAAAGGAATTCCGTCCAAATGTGGTAACTGGAGTATCATTAAAGGAAGGCGAGGGGATGACATTGTGGGGGGGGGGGAATTTTTGTCACGAGGTAAAAATAAAAGAAATTGTGTGCACCTGGAACAAAAATGTTTGTTTACTATGTTTACTCCTGATTGACTTTAATGACTGTGAGGCATCCCTGAGGTGCTGTTGGAGGAACTTGGGCTCATAAAAGCCTTCTAATCTCCGACTTGATCTTTTTATCTCTTCATTTGTAAAGTGCTCCAATCAGTCCATGCACTTTCCATGTGATTTGTGTGCATTTTTTTTGGGGTGGTACGTGAATATTTTTAAAGATGGTTGCAGTCATGGGTACAAATACAAATAAAGGTTACATAAACGGCAAAAAAAGGTTATGGGCATGCTTGGATGATAAGTTTAAAAGTGACATGCCATTCCAATAAATTCCGAGGGGGAGCCCCTCTGAACTTCCTTAAAAAATTCTTTTGGTCGTAAAACGAGTTTATTTCTTCCTTTTTCTCTTTTTTTTCTCTCTCTCTCTCTCTCTCTCTCTGTCGCTCTCTCTTGCCTTTCTCTCTCTTTCCCTCTTGCCTTTTTCTCTCTTTCTCTCTTGCCTTTCGCTCTCTCTCTCTCTTTGCCTCACAGAACAGCAATTTTTCCAAAACATGGAATCAAGTTTCTGTTGTCTCGGCAAGATTCTCTCTAAATTTATATATTGAATAGCAATGAAGCTAAAAAAAATCCAAACCAGTAAAAACAGTAGCCAATTTCATGTTCTTTCACATAACCCCTGCCCATAATTTCTCTCGAACGTCGTTAAAACTAGTCAATAATTTAAAATAACATCAAATCTTATTTTCACCATTTTAGCCCCAATTTAACCCACATTAGGGATGGCAACCATTCGATTCTGAATCGGATTTTTCGATTCAACAATTCAATTTAATTCGATTCAGTTCAAATACTTGAAAATTTGATTGGATTTTGAACCGAATTTTTCGATTCAACGATTCAATTTGATTCGATTCAGTTCAAATACGTCGAAAACTTGATTCGACTCGAAGCCCTGAATCGAACCATATAATTCGATTCCAGACGCAAATTGGACCATTAAATTTAACTGAAATTTGATTCATTATTTAATACAAAATTTTTGGATATTCTTCCGAAGCAGATCAATAACTATCAAAATATTGGAGCAAATTTAAATCAACGGTAAATATTACATCCAGGTTACTTGCATTTGTTTGAAGCGGCAAACTATTAGACTTGATTAACATTTGCTTAACATTTGCATAAAGTGACAAAAGTGTGTCCCAATATATTTTTTGGATCGTTTGAATCATGATTCGATTCCAAGCATGGCTTGAGTCGAACCAAATCCATTCATCCAATCCGAGTCGGATGGAATTGCAAATTTCGAGTCGATTCGGGCATTGAAACGAAAGCAACTAAAAATGAACCATAAAATTTGGGATCAAATCGGATCGTTGCCATCCCTAACAGAAGTTTAAAGTTAATCAAGCCTACTGCAGGCAAATAATGAAATATGTATGATTATCTCCATGTGGCCCCAAAACGGGCCTTGCGTTTGCAATAGGAAATAAGGATGCAAAAAATGCATCGAATGACGCTACAAACTAGCTTGTATCTCCTTATAGCTAGAGTGATACATAAAGGCATATTTGATACATCCGTAAGACGCGTATTGACGATGCTAAAGACCCGAAAGACAATGTATTTCCTACATTTGACGGAGGATCTACGTGCAGGAGCTGAGTCACTGATTATATCCTGGGCAAATATTAATATTTTCACTGCCATTGTACCTTTTTAGTATGTACGAATAGGCGAATATGTATTCCGTATTATTATGTATTGTCTATGACTGTGCACATATGTATATGAGTAAATTTAGATGGAGCAGTGGGCTTTTTTTTCGTCCCTCGAGAGACGATGGGAGACAAGGGAGAGGAAGTATTTAAGAAAGTGATTCTTTTTTCCCTTCATTTTCTTTTGGTCTATGTGACTATTTGACTATGTACCAACTTGTACAAGACTATCTTTAAGCTTTCCAAAAACTACTCATCTTCCTAAACTCTATGAGCTTTTTTGCTTCCGTAAGCCGATACTGAGCCCAGACGTTGTTCTAGGAAGAAAAAAAAATCGAGTCCAAAGACACATTTTTTACTATGCCTTGCATAGTACAGAGTGAATCTTGGCTGGGAGATCGTCACTGCGCACAGACGAAGAATTTCTCTTTCCTTTGTATCTGTAAAAATCTGTATTGATATATAGGAAAGTTTATTAAAAGTTGTCTACACAAAAGACGGATTGCGGGGTTTTGGACTAGGAAAATACGCCTACTCTATTTAGACGGCTGTTGCCCGTTTAAATTCACAGGAGCCTTTCCCATTCCGATCGATGTTACGTGCTTTTTCCTCAATTCAAATTCAAATGCAGCTATTTCAGTGAACTTTGCAGCTAAAAACTACAATTGAAGGTCGTCCAAGTGTAGCATAAATCCGTTAATATGAATTGTAGAATTATTGTCAACATTTAAACATAATTTTGAGATTTTTTCCTGTGAGACAAGGACATAATTGATGCCTATTAAAAAATATATTTGAAGCTTGTAGTCGGCCCAATAAATTATGGGACTGGAAGCTATTTGCCTTGATAATGTGACAGAGGAGTGAGATAATTAAAAGAAATGTCCATATTTACATCCATTCATCTTCCCCAATTATACCAAATCCGCTGTAATAAGAGTCAGCATCCAATTCAGTTGGGAGGACCAAAAAATATCTGCATGTACTCACTCTCATTTGACTCCAGAGGCACTTTTCCAAGGCTTATGTACACAATATGATCACATATGATCCTATTTTGGCCTTGAGTAAATGCTGGGACTAATCATTAAGTCAACAAAGAGATTTCTGAGGGAACAAATTTATGCTTATGAGCATGTTTACGAGGATACATCATAATATTAACTCAATTATGTAAGAGTGACAATGGTAATAAAAAGTCTCGTCCCAGCCAGGCTCAGTTCTACTTAAGCTGGAGAGGGAAATGGAGAGAAAGTCAAGAGAGAAATACAGAGAGAGTGATTTGCAAATATTAATGCTGGTTATAAGTTAATAGTCCAAAAAGAGCAATAAATGTATAGTTGAACATTGAGCTTAATGAAAACCCTTTACGGATCTCTATTTTTAAAAACTTCCATTCGAAAACAACTGGATGTACTGAATGTCAACAAAGGTTTGAGACACAAAAAAAAACGTTCATTCAATTTGAGAGAATTAGACAATTAGAGAAGAAAACAATTTTTTTTGGATGATTCGCTCGGGTAAATACAGAGTACAAAATTAACGTGGGAAAAATGTAATTGTTGATGCAAAATAATTGCAACTCCTTCAAAATCTCAAGTGTTTGTGTGGGATCTCTCTCTCTCTCTTGCTTTGTTGATTCTCTCTCTCTCTCGTCGATTCTCTTTACAGTGGAGTCTCCCTATAACAACATGGATGGGAAGGGCAAAAGCTATCGTTACTGGGAAATGTTGTTTTATAGAACAAAAAATATGTACCTTACATGTACGAAGGGCGGAAAAAATATTGTTGTTTTGTTACATAGAAATGTTGTTGTAAAGATAATTGCTATAGAGAGATTCCACTGTATAACGGTTCTCCTTAAATCAGCAAATTTTCCCCGTTAAAGAGAAAAACGGTTATAGCGAACAAGAATTTTTATTTTAACAATTGGTGAAAGTTTTTTGAGGGGGGACCATTTCTGCCACCGTTATAAATGGAAAAACGTTATAAGGGAGTCCGTTATAGAGAGAATCGACTTAATTACATTTCTCTTTCCTCCTCTTTTTTGTCTTCCGGGTCCTCGGTTTTTCTATTTTTCTTTCTGTCTCTCTGTATTTCACTTTGTCTATCTCTTTGTTTTTCCGCCTCTTTCTTGCCTTCACTTATTTCACTCTAATTTTCTATATTTTTCGGTTTTCGTCTCTCTCTCTCTCTCTTGTCTTCACTTTTTCTCTTTTCAGTTTTTTCTCTCTCTTTCTTTTCTTCAATTTTTGTCTATATTTTCTTCTTTTTTCTATCTCTCTTTCTTTTCTTCGCTTTTTCTCTCTCTTTCCTTCACTTTTTCTATTTCTATTTCTTTACCTTTTCCCTTTCGGTTGACACTCTGCTTCTCTCTGTCTCTTTCTTTCTCTATCTCCTATTTTATTTCTCTCTGGCTATCTGCCTTCGTCTCTGGTATTTGCCTTCGTCAACAGAAAAATGTGTACCCTCAAAATCCCCGTGATTGCAAGTCAAATCACCACTGAAAAAGTTATCCGACTGATTAACGCCAGTCGGGACAACTAAAGAGCTGTCCGTGCTTTTATAAGAGCCCAACTGATTAGCAAAAAATGAATTAAATAATTGTACCGCCTTGATCATGAACAGCACTTGAAAAGTCCATATGTACATCCCAGCCAGAAAGATAGGAGTTCATTCATGAATGCGTGAAGAGTGTGGAAGCTCCGCATGATATCCTCATGTTGTAGGAAATTACAGAATTCCCCCGCCTTAATACGGAATATGTAATCAGTGTTGGTAAAAGAAACCATTTTGATTCCAAAACACCTGTCCAGTGAACTTTGACCCCTTGTATTTACCACCATACATTCTCTCCTCTGGGGATTGATTGGGTGCGAGAGGGTAATGGGGGAAAAAGGGGGCAATACTCGCCCCTTTATTGTTTACACATTTTTGCTAACTTTGATTTTTTTTAAGTACATTTTTTTTTTTGTCCTCTCCAATCTGAAACTGACACATTGATTGATCGAGGGAGGAGGCGGAGGAGGATCAGTCATGAGATTTCTCCTGTATTCAACCCTTTCATTGTATGCCCTAAGAGCCCGCCCATGTGACTCATGTGATCCAAAGGGTTGAGAAACTAACGCCAATTTTTTTTCTCTCTTCTAAACACCTGGACAGTGAAGAAATAATTTGTAAAAGGCGGCTTCACATCTATTGACGCTGTTATCAGCTCAACTGGGACGAGCTACACCAATTTTTCCCAACACCTGTGAATTATAAACGATTAGGTCCCTAATTATGTATATATTGGACACCGATGCACTCTGTATCGATGCATCTATAGGTATATTATATTATACATATGTGTGTGTTTCGTCATGTGTGTAACCCTTTATTTTCTAGTGGCATTTAACCCTTTATTTCCCTTTATTTCCTAGTGGCATTTAACTCTTTATTTCCCTTTATGTCTAGTTAAAACTCATCCATTGAGCACATTTATTCAGCACGCGACTGCCCAATGGAATAAAGCAGGAGAATTGGCGTTTATACCTGCCACAAATGACCCCTAGCAGAATGTTTGTCTTCAAACGGCCAACCCTTTTTTTTAGATATGGGTCAATCGGGTGGTAAAAAAAAAAGGCGTTCAAAGGCGTAGTAAATGTGGAGGGGAAAAAGTAAACTAGAAAAAACAATTTTGTTTCGAATTGCCCAAGAAAACGTGTCCAGTTGCAAGTCTTGGGTTGCAATAAAGACAAAGGCAATAACCCTGTGGATATTGGCGGAGACGTCATTAAAAAAAATCAGTGGGAACTGCTTCGTGCCGGTAATAAATTCTTCTTGGCTTGGTTTTTTGTGGACTTTAGCCCTTTATCTCCCTCTGAAGCTATCACATCCGCCCCTTTATAATACCAGGGAAATACATATTTCTCTTTTAACGTGAATCTGTACATACTAAAACTTGAGACTGGGGAAATGCAAAAGTTTTACGCTTCTGCAATGACGGACGACCACCCAAAGTGTAAAGGACGGGTACTTAAAAATCATGCTGACATCCCTAATACTTTCGATTGCTAAGAATCTGACGTCAATTCTTGAATATACTAAAAAAAAATGTCTCCAGGAAAAATCATGTGTCAGCCCTTGATACATTTAAAATTGCAACGGGCGTGCCATTTATTTTCCCCTGTCATTTGTCCGTGGAAAGGAGGGAGTTGCATTTATCAATATTTCTTTGGGCTTAATAAATGCCAGGGTGAAAAACTGTTAAAATGCAGAGGTTCCGCCTTCCCACAAAAAAAAAATCGCGTGTAAGTTCATGGAATTTCACCAGCAATTAAAAAAACTTTCTCACTTGGCCAATTATGGACCAGCTGTAAAATACAAGGACATGAGTCCATATGTACGTATAACGTAATAAATGGAGCCGTTCCCCATGTGTTCATTGTCCCCGGAACATTTCTCCTTTATTTTCTCCTCTATAGAATTCCCTTTATTCAGTATTGCTTTTATTCAGAGCCACCTATGTGGGCACGTATCGGTGATTTTGATCCGTAATAATTACGTTCGTGAAATGGACTGTCGTAAAGGCCTAAAGACCACCACTTTGTATTAAATTGAAAAAAAAAAAAAAGTAAAAACAAATTATCGCAATCCCCTAGCCTGGCCTATCTCTCTGACGCAAAATGTATGGGGAGCGAATGAGATGGTGAGCACGGGACCAAGCCCATGCGCTCATCCCATGGCTTCTCACCATCCAATTATATGTATAATAATTGTATAATAATATGTATAATCATCTGTATAGCATGTGTGTATTTGTAATGTGTTGTATTATGTATACTATATTTAATTTATTCAATATCAACTCCTCCGTTGACCCATCCGTAGTATACGTTTTATTGATATTTCTCCAGCCAAAATCTATTCCGTATTATTTACAGAAAAACTCCATGAGTCCATAAGAGAAGTAGATATCCTCTTGTGTGCATTTACTACACATTATAGTATGACTCATACGTGGCTAGTGAACTGTGTTGTAAGTCCAGAGAAACGTTTTTGCGGGCCAATGAATACTAAATATACAGATTGACATGGGACAGATCCAATGTTTACTTTGAGGTTCGTGTCGTCGTAAGTTGGGATATGGTTATGCCTCTATCCATGTAAACCCAAAGGAAATGTAGGCATATATAAGAGGCTAAAATACGAATGTATTCATGAGTATAATTCGTATGTATATTCATGAGTAAAATACGTATGTATATTCATGAGTAAAATAAGTGTGTATACACTATACACATGAGTAAAATATGTATGCATATACATGAGCAAAATACATATGTATATTAATGTGTTAACAGCATGTGTACAGAGCTCAGCAGTGCTGAAATGCCCCGATAAAAGTCCATGAAAATGGACAAGTTTCCCCAGTAATTTGTTGGGCCTTCAAAAACTTTTGCTTCCCCAGTGCTTACATATGTAAGTACATATCAATGTATGTCAATCTATACATATGAAGCACACAATTGGTTGTCAAAAGTCAAATGGTGGTCATGCATGGGACCGTGACCTTAGAAAAGAAATCAATTGATGTATGTATTTGACGTGGGCATAAAATGAATTATGTGAAATCCATGATTCCATGCATATGACAGAGCTTTTGATCCAAAATCCAATACGCTCATTTGGGGGAATTTTAACGGGGGGACGCCAAGGAGCTTCTGCGGGGTTTCCGCTTTCTTGGAATTTGTATTTAATTAATTTCAAAATTGAATTTCTTGAGATGCCGGAAGCGCGAGGCTTACAAGGCGGGGGAAATTAATTAGGGAAATGGGGAGAAAACTTAATTTTGCTAATATGAACTTCCACCGCATTGGCACGGTGCTTGAACGTGATGTATGATGTACATATATATGTATATAACCCAATTTTGTGGAGCCACTCTCTTTGAAATGACATTATCTTACGTTATTATTTTATGACTTAATATTTGATAAGTTTCCCAAGATGAATCCAAAATATCTGTGCAAATACATACGAATTTCCTTCACCGCAGGGAAGGAATCCCAGCATAAATGTACATGCACAACTTGTGTGGGAAACCGCCGTGCCAATTACCTGGGAGATTCCGGGTAAACATTGTGGGCTCTGTCAATGACAACAATGTTAGCTTAGAGGGAAAACTTTTTTTTTTGTGGGGTCCATAAAAGCCGGAAAACCCAAAGAAAATTGAGGTTTCGGAAAATAATGCTGTCGCTACCCGGAAGACGTGTTTACCTTGAGATGCCCGGGTATTATACTTCCATTTTACAAAGGAATAACGTCTCCCTTTAATAATGGCCCCTGGCCAGCATCTTTTGTGTGGGGGCACACAAGACGCAATTACATTAGTGGGGCACTCCAGTAATTGAATTTCCGCGGGTATTGTGGATTCATCTCGAAAGGTATAACAATGGAAAAGATGATAAAATAATGAGAACTATATAGCAACTCCAAGATGAAAACGGGAAATTCCCGGAAAAAGTCTTACCTTGCGTACTCGGAGGAGATGAGGAAATTATTAGAAAAGATAAAGGATCCGAAAGAGATTTTCCCAGAATTTCCCACGTCGAGTTAGCCGGAAAAATGGGGGAAATTACAAAAAATAAAGGAAAATAAAAGTAAAAAAAAAAATGGAGGAAATTAAAGGAAATAAATGGGATTTGTTGGTGAAATGGAGGGAATTAATTAAAATTGCTATAATTGAAAGTGATTGTTGTTGACTAGAAGGGAGCTGGCGGGGGATTGGTTGACGACGAGTGGTAGAAAGGGTACAAAGGTGGAAAAAAGATTGTTTGTTGCAGTAGATGTAGTAGTATTGTTGGTCAAATTATTGTTGTTGTTCAAGTCTAAGACGCGGTCAAGGGAGGAGGTTTCTAGGGAGGAGGAGGATGTTGAACAACGGAGGAATGGGACAGCACTGCTTTCCTGGTAATTCAAGTGCAGTTCAAAATTGTCCGGAGACAATCCATGCAAGTCATTTCTCACTTCCATCTGCAAAGAGAAAAAAAGGAGGAAAAATATCATTAGATTTGGTAGACATGTCTTTTACTAGTAATTTATGGGGATATTCGTGGGATGATAATGGCATGCTTTATTTTAAAACTGTTACAAATTATTTATTTTCACACCCAAAAAAAACATATGTGGGGTTTTGTGAGATTCGCCATGTTTTTTTAGTTCATCGCACCAACCATGTAATTGCCACATTTATCAAAAAAAATTATATTTAAGCTTGTGTATACTTCCAATGTAAACACAGTCGCTGAAGAAAAGTGTGGTAAGGGTTCCACTAATTGCGAATTAAAGCTTAATGTATAATTCGCAGGAATTCACAAGCGTCGTAGAATCTCTCTCTCTCTCTTCTTTTCTCTCTCTCTCCCTCTTCTTTTCTCTCTCTCTCTCTTTCTTCTTTTTTCTCTCTCTTATTTTTTTCCTCTCTCTCTCTTATATTCTCTCTCTCTCTTCTTGTCTCTCTCTCTTATATTCTCTCTCTCTCTTCTTGTCTCTCTCTCTTATTTTTTCTCTCTCTCTTCTTGTCTCTCTCTCTTATTTTTTCTCTCTCTCTTCTTGTCTCTCTCTCTTTTATTTTTTCTCTCTCTCTTCCTGTCTCTCTCCCTTATTTTTTCCTCTCTATTCTATTCTCTCTCTCTTCTTGTCTCTCTCTATCTCTGTTTTTCTCTCTTTCTCTACTTTTTTCGCGTATTCTCTTTCCATATTTTTCTATATTTTCTGCTCTTTTTTTCGTTTTCCTTTTTTTGGGCTTTCATTCTCTTGCAGCCTAAAATTTGAATCCTTAGAGACATTTCCCTCTCTATTATTGTTTTCTCCCTTTCCCATTTTTTTGTTTCAATCGCTCTCACTTTCTCTCCTGCAATATTTTACACTTACGCGTTTATCTCCCTCTTGCTGCCTTTATCCTTCCCACTTTGTTTCTCTTCACCTTATTTCTCTCATTTTTCGCTTCCTTTTTTTACCTTTCTTTTGATTTTCCCAGTCTCTCATTCGCCTTTTTCTCTTTGTTTCTCAATTTGTTTCTCTATTTTCGCTTACTATTTATTTATTTCTCTGTATGCTTCACTTGGGCTAACGATGTCTTACAATTAGTCTTACAATCTCTCTCTCTCTCTCTCTCTCTTCTCTATCATTTTGCCGTATTTTCTTCGCCTATACTTTCAGTTTTTCTCTTTCTTTCTCTGCTTCTGTCGTTCTATCACTTCTTCTCTCTCCATTTCTATGCTTCTTTCTTTGCCTCCATATTCATGTTTTTCTCTCTTCTTTCGTCTCTTTTTTGCTTCTGCCTCTCTCTCTCTGCAATTCTCTACGTTTCTTCATTGATCTCTCTCTTCATCTCTCTCCATCTTTCCCTCCTGTTCCGCTCCCTTTCTCTCCCCCCAATACGCCATGAGTCCCAGGGAACTAATCCGACCACATGTCCATTCTATCCAACATGTGCTTCGCATTTTCAAACGTGTGTTCTCCTGAAAGGTGGGACATTTTCGCCTCGGATTTCCCCCTTTGCAAATAATATAGTTCTGTCAACTTGGTGTAACACACCGTGTATTTTCTCTCTCTCTTTCAGAGCGGTAATAGTCATAATAGCCTCCACACCGAATTTCGACGCAACAAACGGCACAAGAGGGGCTTGGTGCGGTAATTATTGATGCGACTCGACATCGTTGAATTGCACAAACACCGAAGCACGAAGTGTGAAGCAGAAGGTAAAAAAAAACAAAAACTTTTTTGCTATTCTAAAAATAAAAGTGACCCTGAAAAGCCTTAGTGTATCATTGGAATCATTTACTACTGAGGAAATACATACATTGTCTCATGTGAGTCGATAAAGAAATTTTTCTTTCATCCATCCCCCCGACCTTTGCCCCTTTTATTAAGCAGGATGCAAGGATTGCTCTTTTTTCCTCATGTTTAACAAATGGAAATGTCGGTGCATTAACCAGAAGGTGAAGAAAATGGAGCCATTGTCACTTTCATGGGAGGATGGCAAATGCCTTCGGGGCGTATCGGAGAGAATTATCGCAAATCGAAGAACAATTTCCGATGGGGATTAAATCGCCACGTGACTTTTCAGCTCACGTCAAACATAAAACTTGGGTTCGTTCTGATAAGAAATGAAAGCAATCTGAATTTGAGAGGCAATACTGACCATGAAATTCCTGGGCATAAAGGAAATGCATGGCAGTGCCAATGGAATGCTTTTGGCAAGGCCGTTATTTGCTTTCTTTGTGTTTGGAGCACAGCTTTGGACATGACCAAATAGCATGCCTCTTTTAGGTGAGAATGCATGGGAAAGGCCAGTTGGAGTTGGAGCTTCCCAGGAATTAATTTGTACTGTAATATGCTTTCAAATATATCTGATCTGAACTAAAATGCAAATGCTGTGAGAGAGCCCAATCTCGAGAGCTGTCACGTGAACAGGACAAAGATGTCAAACAGTGTCGACTAGCCCATTTTTCTCTCTGATTTTTCTATCAATATCTCTCTCGCATTCCACTTCCATTCCTTTCTTTTCTATTTACTTCGGTTTCTTTTGTTCCTAATTCTTTCTATCGCTTTCACTCTTGCTCTTGTTCTCTCTCTTTTCCCTATTTTCACCTGTCTTTGTGTCTCTCTATTTTTCGATCATTTGATCGTTTTTTTGCACGAGTCGGTTTTTGCCTTTGCCTCTTATTTGACGTAATACTCTTTCTGCTGTTCCAACTTTCTCTTTCCAAAGTTCTCCCTCCTCGGCTTGTTTTTCGCTTACCGCTTTTCTCTCTATTTCATTTTCTCCCTCCTTCTGTATGCCTAATTTCGTAACGCTTTCTCTTTCCTTATTTTTCTAATTTTCTCACGCTTTCTCTTTCTTCAATTTTCTAATTTTCTCATGCTTTCTTTTTCTAATTTTCTC
>JAQGBT010004898.1:0-15471 GCA_034698585.1 Disparrhopalites patrizii
TTCTCTCTTTTTCTCTATTTTATTTCTCTCTTTTTCTCTCTTTTTCTCTATTTTATTTCTCTCTTTTTCTCTCTTTTATTTCTTTCTCATTTTCTCTTAAATGTCTCTCTCCTTCTTTATTTTATTTATCTCTCCTTCTCTATTTTATTTCTCTCTCCTTTCTCTTTCATGTTCTCTTTAATTTCTCTATCCTTTCTCTTTCATTTTCTCTTTAATTTCTCTCTCCTTCCCTATTTTTATTTTTCTCTCATGGTCCATTTTATTTCTCTCTCTTTCTCCTTTTCTCCCTTCACTTCTCCTTCTTTTTCTTCTGCATTTATCTTTCTATTTCTTCTCCATTCTCTCTTCTTATTTCCACTTTCTCCTTTTCTCTCTTGTCCGTTTATTTTTTCTCTTCTGATATAATTCTGCTTTTGTTCTCTATACTCTACTCTTATTTTTCCTCTTGGTATCACATTTTCTTCCTTTCCCTCTGTTTCTCCCTTTCTCTGTCTCTCTTTGGCTCTCTTTATCTGTATTTCTCTCTCGTTTGGTCTCTCTTCCTCTCTCTCTCTTTGTTTCTCTTTTTCACTCTATGTCTTTCCCTTCTCTCCTTTTGCGTTTTCTACGAAATTACTCACTTTCACCTTCTCCTTCCCTTTCTTCCCCCTTCCTGTGCTCCTACCCTCTTCCTTTCTTTCTCCCTGTGTCTCTCAGCCACTCTCTCGCTTTCTTCTCTCTTACCCTTACCTTTTAACCTTGTTTCTTTTTCTAATGTTCCAGCCCATTATCCCTCTCCTTCTTAACCCACCCGTTTCTCTCCCTCTCGTTTCCTATGATGCTGCCCCGCTCTTTATCCTTATCACATTGTGAGTCCCTTCATCCTGAGAAAATGTGCGGACTGGGGGGGTCGTGTGAAGGTGCTAAATTTGTGACCATAATAAATAGTGGTTGAAAATGATGCTGAGGGAGTAAGTGGGGAGAGAGGAAGAAGGAGAAGGGAAGAAACCAGTGAAATATGCAGAGAGAGAGAGGAGAAAGAGCTACGTTATTGCCATATTACTAGGAACTAAATTCCTTCGTCCCGGAGTCCTCCTCAGGTTGAGGAGGAGGAAGATGGAGGGGGAGATGAAGAGCGGATGGTAACATAAATATATTTACCTCTATGTGTACATAAAACATAAATACCTGGTGATGGTAATAAAAAATTTCCCCTCCCTACCCCCTATGAGTAACACCCTTTGGTGTGTGTATGTTTTTAGTTATTACTATACATATAGAATAAATACAACCCATATAACTTCCCCCACTCCCCTCTCAATGGAGGTGGTACATCTTCCTTTAGAGGCCAGGAGACTCCGGGTCCATGGAGGGGAAGGAGAGTTAGTGGTATTTTTTTCTACTTTTACTTACTTACTCTTGTTATTACCACTAGAAGCTGCGGTGGCTAACACATGCTGATATCCTTGGTAGTGAGGAGGAGGAAGAGGTGGAGGGGAAAAGGAGGATGATGATGATGATGACGCTCCTGCAAATTATTACACTATTTTGAGCCTCACCTAATGCTTGGTGAGTATATAGCCAACCACGTGGGAGTGTTATTTACGCAGACCACACACTATTATCCAATTAGGGGGTTTATTGTGTTTCCTTCCATTTAGACTTACATAAATAGTTGCACCCGTACAATTATTATACCCCTCAATTTTTATTTCTACAAATTACCTCAAAGACAATGTTAAGATGGGAATTTTATGGAGAACAAAAAAACTCTTTTATTTCCTTCAAGGTTTTGTGAATAAATGTTTTGTATGTACAATATTTGTGTAATTCGAATGATTTATTGACCTTGAAAAGGCTGGTTTTTTTTTAGCAGCCAAAAATTACTTTTGGAGTTATTTTGTAAATTTTCCTATATTGTTTTCTTTTTTTAATCCGCCAAGAAGGATTTTAGTGATTTAATTTTAGTGACTGGAAAACCCAATCGGATTTCCGAGGAGTGCAACCAAAATTATGGAAACTTGGGATTCAGAATGACCATCGAAGCAAAAACAAGGGCAAAGACAAAGGAACTTGACCTCCTCTTTCCTTTTTTGGAAATTTATTTTCCTTTTTACTCTAATTAGTACAAAGAAATACAGAATGGGTAAAAGACCAGGATCTTTTTGTTTTTTTTGTTTAAAAAAAAACCAAGAACTCTTGGGAGTAAGTCAATGGGAGAAAGAAAATAGAGCGTGAAAGGAAGGGGAAAATAAGTGGGGAAGGGACAATTGCGGTTCCGGTTGTGAATCAGCTCCGATACGGATCTTGTGTAGGAGATGTGGAAAAATGTCAAGAGAGAGAAGGCATTGAGAATGAAAGTTGTTGTTATGCATGGTCATAGGTACATATGTAAAGATATGTATATAATATACAAAGTATATGCCATATATAAACTATAGGGATTGGTGGTAAAGATGAAGATTTCTCTCTCTCTCTCTCCGCCTCACCCGCTCTGCTTTTCTTCTTCTGGTACTTGAGCTCGTCAGGAGAGCGGAAAGTGTTGGGAAGGATCTTTTTTTCCCCATCAATGCCTATGTATAGACAAGAAAATGGTTTCATTTACGGTGAAAGGTGTAGCTTTCCCCTCTAATAAGACTTTCCTTCTTTGGGGGAGCATCAAGTTTTTAGCTTCTTAGCACAAGGAGCTTTCTCCTTTCTTTCCCTCTTAGCTCGTCTTTTGTTTTCCTATACAGTGGGTTTTGACACTTTCTTGGTTCTTTCATTTCTCAGCTTCCTCCTCTTCTCCTTTGCTCCTCGTGTTTAATATTGCCGGTCTATATTCTTGCTGAATCGGCTTTGTTTTGATAGTGCAACTCATTTTGATGCAGTTTTTGTTAGCCGGAGCTATCACTGTGTATATTTTCCCAGGATTTGAGAGCACTATGTGCTCTATTGCTTTTTTTCTTCATATTTCTTCACTTTCCTGGTCTCAATTTCACCCATTTGTTTCCTTTTTGTCACATTTCGCTCGCTTTTGTTTTTGTTTCACATTTGCATGTATGTCTAACCATATTTCTCTTTTCTTTCAGGTCAAACTTCCGTTTTTTCTTTCTGTACTTTCACGTTTCTGTTGGTCCAACTTTCGATTTTTTTCTGATCAAATTTGCTTTGTTTCTGTCCTTCCTCTTTTCTGTTGGTTCAAATTTCTATTTCGTTTCTTATCAAAAATTTTCTTTCTGTCCAAAATAATCAATTCTTTCTGTCTAATTCTTTTTTATATCAAAATTTGTCTCTTCTGTCTGTCTTATTTTGGTCTAATTGTCCTTTTTTATATCCAAAAATCTACTTTCTGTGTTTTATTTTTGTCTAATTGTCCTTTTTTTATATCCAAAAATTTACTTTCTGTCTGTCTGATTTTCTCCTTTTTGTATCCAAATTTCTCTCTTCTTTCTGTCCATCGCTTTTCAACTATCAAATTTTATCCATTTCTATTACACAATTTTTGTTTTTTGAGGTCTCACTTTCTTTTTTCGTTTTTTATTTTTAATTTCCGGTTTTTCATTGAGTCTTGTTTTGTGTTTTTCTGTGTATCTGTTTGCCTGTGTCATTTCCTCTGTATAAATTCCTGCGTTAATTTCTCTCTGAATTTTGCTTTCTCTTTGTCCAATTTTCTCTTTGGATGCTTGTGAATAATTCCATCGGCTTTCTCCATGTCCTGCACTTTCCCGATGAAACTTCTATCTACTTATATTTAAGTCTCTTGCAAGCAACTCTTTCTTTGAATGTATATTCTCTCCCATTTGTTGGGTTTGGCCTTATTTAAAAATCTTGCCTCACTTCCCAATAACTATCAGTCTCCGATTCTCCCCTCGTATATTCACTTTCTCCATGTTCCTTGCCTCATCCCTGAAATCTTGAGTCTAGTTACATTTTGGTTTGTTTTCTCCCTGTTTTTAATCATTTGTTTCAAGCCTCACGTACTCTCATCTCTTGGTTTTCCCTTTCACATTCACTTTCTCCTTCGCCTCCTCCCCATGACCTGCCACTCGTCTCTCTTGTACCTTGGCCACAGTTCTTTTATCTTTGGTTTCCAATATAGTAACGCATTCAGTAGCATTTTTTTACCTTCGCCTTGCCACGCTTCTTCCTTGGCTGTACTTGTTCCCTTTTTTCTTTCCAGCAAAGCAATCCTCCCTTCTTCTTGAGAGCATACATCAGAGCTTTTTAGTGTCTTGTAGAGTCAAAAGACTGTTTTTTTTACTCTCACTACACCCTAGATCCCTATCCTTCCTGTTGCGGGTTGAGTAAGGGAAAAGGATATGATATTATTTGATGTGAGATAGAAATGGTTAAATGTGGCAGGCGGAATGTTGTGAGTCAGGAGAGAGAAAGAAAAAAAAGCTCTTCTGCGTCTTTTTTTTTTGCTCTCTCTCTCTCTCTTCCTTTCGGTATTTTTTTCTTTGGGAACCGTGTAGAGGGGAAAATATACACAAGGATGGAGACACACATATACTATATTATATATGGTTTCCCATGAATTATGAATTATGGATTATTTCAACGTAATGCACTCTGTGAGAGAAATAAACCTCGTTGGAGAGAAAATTGACCCATTTTTATATGGCAACTTTGCATTAAATTTCCCTAGAGTTTATTTTCTCTTTTCTTCCTTTTTTCCCTTCTTTCTGTACTCGTGTATGGAAGGGAATCCCTGCTCTCTCTCTCTCTCTCTCTCTCCGATTCTCCCTTCGTATAGATACTCCTCTCCGTCTCGTCAGTCACGTTTACGCATTTCACCTGAACCCGTACAAACATTAGCATATATTCTATACATCTTCAGTCTTTCCCCTCTCCATCTCTCTCATCTCAACAATGATGAATAGACTTCGTTTTTTATCAGCTCTGTCTGCTTTCTCTCTGTACGGGGAGGGAGATTGCTCTCACATAAAGTTTATCCTCTTTGTGATTTCTCGTACACAATCTCTCGCCCTCCTTCCTCGCCCGTTCTTTGACTTTTCCCGGGCACCCCTTGGTTTTTTCATATCCTTTTAGCTATTTTTTTTTGTGCTTCAGACTTTTTCTTTTGAGCCTTCAGTTTTGACTTGAGTGCTTCGTCGTACTTCTCTAATTGTTTCTTTTTGGGTGTTTGTCTGGTATTTAAATTTCTTTCTTCTCTGAGTTCTCTCCATCTCTATGGGTTTTGGTTTCTCCCGTTTCTTACTTCACGTTTTTTTGTCTCTTATCTTTGTTCAGTTTCCTTTTTTTCCACTCAATGTCTTCTTCTTTTTGTTTATTTCTCTCCCTTCTTTTTTCATTTTGTTAATTTCTCTCTCTCTCTCTTCTTTTTTTCCACTATCTACGTACGTCTATTTTTAATTTTAATTTCGTATTTATTATTTGATTTTTGTTTTCATTCTGTTTGCTTTGTTTCTTTTTCTTGTTCTTTCTTTTCTTTTCTCGCGCTCTTGTTCTGATTTTCTCCCGTCTCTTCCAGTGTCTTCTTTATATTTTGGTTTTTACTATCTTTCTTTTCTGTTTCCCGTCTGTACTTTTCCATCGTCTGCCGTGTGGGCTTTCTCGCCTTTCCTTTTCTCCCTTGTTGTTCTGCTTTCTCTTATTCTACTCGGTCTTGACTGCCCATCTCTGTGCTTTCTCCTTCCTTTGCAACCCCTTTTTCGCTGGTGCTACGTGTGTTTGTGTATATTGTTCGACTGGTATCCGTGACTGTTTGGCTTTCCATCCCACGCAATGATCCATGCAGGTAACGTTGTCTCCTCCGAAAGCATGAACCTTTTTTTTGTGAATACACATACATACATACTTGCTACTGCACTTATCCTTGCAGTTGTTCAGAGTAGAGACATCCGCGCTGAGGCATATCATGATTACTGCTGCATTATCCCGAATATTTTGGTTTGGGTCAAGAGCACATATGGGAGTATAAGGGGGGGGGGGCAAAAGGGAAACAAAGGATTCAAATGTAATATTATTTTCAGGGATCAACTATCACGATCTTCACTGTGTTTTGTTTACTTGCGCTCCAGCCGTAATATTATTTACCTGTGTTTATCCGGAGATCTTCTTTGCTTTGATTTAAAGGCGGAATAATAATGAAATGAAGCTCTTTCCTTTCTCCCATTTTGTATCAGTGCACTTTAAATTTACAATGGGAATTCCATTATTAGCCACAAGCACAGCAATGATTGCATTAACAATCACAGATAAATACGTACGTATTATTGTATATAAACTATAAAATGATAAATGACAAAATAATTGTGTATTTTGACCCATAAAATTATTTTCAATGGCATGAACAAAAATATATAAATGACAAAAATGTCTGTAGACTGAAACCAATCCGGTAAAGAAAGGAAAAAGCAGGACGTGGAAAGGCAAAGTCGGAGTAGGATGTACTAATAGAGAGAAAAAAACCCATTTCAGATGAACCCCAAATTCTACTTTCAGCATCTTTCCCCTCACAAACACACTACATAGGAAATTTCCCTGCACTGAAATGGGATTAAGAGGAAAGAGAAATTTCACCAAAATGCCAAAAGACCTTTGAGCACTGCCCTGGAACACCTTGATACTATTAGACCACTGACGCAGTGACAGCAACAGTAGCAAGTGCTCCCTACAAATCTATGGTGGAAACCCAACATATTTACAATACAAGAGATGCAAAAAAACAAATCAGAGACTATACTCCACCTTTGTATACAGGGGAAGGAGGATTGGTGGTGGAAGGGAAAGCACGCGGAAGTAAACAACAAGGTGACATGAGCATGGAGAAAGTTAACCATTTCTACCGAAATTACACACATACAGACCTTACGTAATTTGCTCGTGTCTCACCTCTTTACACACTGGGGGAGCTTGACAAACAAACGAGGGGAAAAGATACACATGGAGAGAGATCGAGGGAGAAAGGGAAGGATAGTGAATCAGGTTTAGGCGAGGGGCGGGTAAGAAAGGGGAGAAATCACGAAAAAAGGAGACGGTAGAGATGGAAGAGAAATTAGCAAGAGAGGAGAGAGACGGGAATAATAGAGGGGAAATTAGGAAGAGAAAAGCAGAGGCGGGAGAGAAAATTGGAAGAGCGGCTGGATATAGGTAGATATAGAAAAGAAAAAATATGGCAGATGGAATAAAGGTGAAAATGGAATGGCGGAAAGGAACAAGTGCGAGAAAGAGAACAAAATAAGAGACCTAAAAAGGAATCAAAAAGAGATAAGAAGAGGAAGAAGATCAAAGGAAAACGCAAGAAGAGATGAAAAGAGGAAGCCAGAGATAATATGGGTATCAGGAAGAGACGAAAAGAGGAACCAAGAGATAAAATGGTTATCAGGAAGAGATGAAAACGGGAAGCACGAGAGATCAAAAATGGGAAGACGAGATAAAATTGGTAGCAGGAAGAGATGAAAAGAGGAAGCAAGAAATGAAATGGGTATCAGGAAGAGATGAAAACGGAAAGCAGGAAGAAATAAAAAATGGGAAGCATGAAGAGATAAAGAGATTAAAATGGGAAGCATGAAGAGGTAAAGAGATTAAAATGGGAAGCATGAAGAGATAAAGAGATTAAAATGGGAAGCATGAAGAGGTAAAGAGATTAAAATGGGAAGCATGAAGAGATAAAGAGATGAAAATAGGAAGCAAGATATAAAATGGATAGTAGGAAGAGATAAAAACGGGAACTAGGAAGAAATAAAAGAGCAAGCAATAAACAAAATATGGGAAGCACGCCAATATCAAAATGCAAGCAAGAAGAGATCACATAGAAAATAAGAAGAAGTAACAAGAGGCAGCAGGAAGAGATAAAATAGGTAATATAAAGGGGTACAAAGAGGCAGCAAGAAGAGATAAAGCTAGAACGCAAAACAGTACATAAACAAGGCGAAAATAAGAAAAGCGAAACTGACAAAAACTAAATCGATAGGGAAAGAGGAGAGAGAAAATGCTAGCAGGAAGAGAGACAGACAAAGTAGGATAAGAGAGACCCACTAAATTAAAGGAGAGAGATAGACGAAGGAGAAAGAACACAAAACACCAAGGAAAACAAGAGAAAGAAGGAGAGGGAGAAAGAGCGAAATACAAAATTGGAAAGAAAGAGGATGGAGAAAGTGTGAAAGAAGGTAGAAAAAAGAGAAAGGAACAGTCCAAGGGAAAACGAATGATGATAAAACCTAAGGAGGAAGAGAGAGAATTAATAGACAGAGAAAGAGCGACAGATAGATACTATTTTGAAAAAGAATGAATGGGAATAAAGAAGTGGCACAGAGAAGATTGGAAAGATGGGAAGGGAGAAGAAGAGGAAGAGAGAAATTGGAAGGGAGGAAGAGAGACGGAGGAGGGGGAGAAAACGTCTCAAAAGGGAACTCCCCATCGAAATGGAAAGTGGTAGCATACATGTGGTAAACAAGAGGACAATGTGATTACAGAGGTGGTAACTGTTTCCCTCCTAGTCCCATAAAGGCCCATACAAATACATACACAATACACACGGCGTCCTTGTCCCCAAATAAATTTGCATATACCCTGACAGAGAGAGGGAGAGAGGGAGAGGGAGAGGGAAAACGGTGTTCCGGTGGGAGGTCTCTCCGAAGGTGATTGAAGGACTTCCCACGGCCAAACAAATCGGCAAAGTTTTTGGGTAAAGAACCTCTACGTATACATATGCATGCGTGTGTACTTTGTCAAATGTGCATATCACGCCACAATCCCTTTTACATGACTATTGTACGCCGTAAGCACGTATTTGGAGGTACCCGAAGGGCATTAACGATTGGGTGGGGAACTCTCAGTGGATGCAGACTAAAGACAACAACAAGAAAATACGGGGAAAATGGAGAAAGGAGAGAGAGAAAGAAAAAAAACTAGTGGAACAAGTGAGAAATACAAAAGAAGACAAATTAAAAGTTGAATCTTACAATGTGGGACAGGTAAATGTATAGAATATTGCTCTGAATATATATAAGCTAACCCAAATTCCAAAATTGCAATATTCTATACTAAACCAGCATCAAGTATGGACGGAGTATGAAAGGGCATTTTTAGTGGAGATAATAACAAATAATAAAATCTCGCAGATTGACCCGAGCATACTTGCATAAAGGGTTCCACGCGGCAGCAAGCCATCCAGATGAAGCAGAACGTGTGAAAGAGCGAGAGAAAATACAATGCAGAGAGAAAATACGAGAGACCACAAGAAAGGAGGGAGAGCAAGAGGGAGAAGGGAAATTGGGCAAGCAGAAGGGACCAAGAGAGAACAGAGACATCAAAAGGGAAAGATAATGAGAGAGAGATAGAGGAAGAAAGAACACAAGAGAGGGAAAGAGGGAAAGAAAAAGTAAAAGAGAGAAAGAAATCAAGATGGAAGAAAGAGCAAGAGAGAGATAGTACGAGGGTGAGAGCAAGACGAGGAGAGACAGAAAGCAAGAGAGAGAGAGAGTAAGAGAGAGAAATAAAAAGGGTGACAGAACAAGAGAGAGCAACTAAGATGGAGAGAGAGCAACAGAGACAATGAAATCAGGAGAGAGAGAGCAAGAAAAAGTGATAGCACGAAGGAGAAAGCAAGAGAGGGAAAGCGCGAAGGGGAGAGCAAGAGAGAAGGACAGACGGAAAAGAGAGAGCGAGATAGAGAGAGAAAGAGAGAAGGAAAAAAGAAAGTAAGAAGGAGAGAGCAAGTGAGAGAAAGCAAGAGGGATAGAGATCAAGAGCGAGAGAGAGATCAATAAGGAGAGAGAAGGGGAGAGGAAACACGAAGGAGAGATCAAGAAAGAGAAAACAAAAAGGAGAGTTAAGAATAAGTAAGAGAGAAGTGAAATGATAGAGAAGAGGAAAGAGGAAGAAAAGTACGACAATATAAGGGATATGGTGAAAGGAATGGAAAGTAAAATGAGCGTCAAAATAGATATAGATGAGAGAGGAAATGCAGGAAAAGGCGGAGGGGACGCCAAGAGATAGGCGGAAAAGAGAAAGCTGGAGGAGGTAGACAACATATTTAGAGGAAGGTAGAGAAACCCCAGAAACTAAACAAATGACATTGGCATTGCTACAGGAAATGCAGGACATTTGTTCCTCATTCCCTCGAAACTTGGAGATTCTCATTTGGGGTCACATTATCGACTACGTCTTCCTCCTCCTTCTCCTCCTCCTCTTCCCCTCATCTCCTCCCTTACCCCCTCATCCCCCTTTCCTCCGCTCTATACGTTAGCTGGCAGAGGATTCCTATTAATACGGAGCATTGTAGATTTCCATATCCCCAAAAAATGTATGCACTTTCTCCGGAGAAAAAAAAGATATTAATGATAATAATAACATCTCGTGCTTTCGATGAGTGACAAAAAAAAATAGAGGACAGAGAATGAAGATGGAATCTTGACACATACAAGTAGGAAGGAGGGAGAGGGAAAAAGAAATGTTTGACAACGAAAAAAATCTCTCTCTCATTTCTCTGTTTTTCTCCGGCTGTCTTCCTCTCTATAACGATCTCCCCATGTTACATAAAGGGGGAGAAAGTATACTGGATGTAGGAGAGAAAAAAAAGTTTATATAATATGTATTGATATCCCGTATGTATTTTTTCTTGCGCCCTTGTGGGTACGAAGAAAAAAAGTGACGACTTCCATTTTCACCTCCATAGGAGATCCGATGGATGACAGTCCATGAGTCACATGACAAGACTCGATGACAGTTTTCTTGATCTCATCCCAACATTGTTTCTCCAACCTCTCAACATGTCACAGCTCGACGGCACAACACCCTTCATATTTTCTGCTACAGTGATAAACATGTGGAGAGGAAGCGGCGGAGAGAGAAGAGAGAGAAAGAAAGAAAAAAAACAACAAAATCTCCGTTTTTCTTTTCTGTTTCTAGTATTTTTTTTTAGATTCATCTGACATAGGATTGTTTTTCTCCATTCTTCCTCTTTTACCTTTTCCATTAGGACGTCGGTTTTTTTTTCTATTGGGCGTCCGCCTGAATGCAGCTTTGCCTTCGTTGCTTAATTTTATCTCCTTGTTTTTTCTATTAAACATCTCACGTTTCTACTCTCAACCGGTCTCTTATTTTTGCTGGATTCCTAAATATATTTTTCACCTGAAGGAGCTTTTACTCTTGCCCGTGTCGGACTTTATTTTGACTGTTTGAATTGGTTATTCTTTATTTAAATTGGTCCATTTTTGTTTGAATCGGTCCTTCTTTGTTTGTATAGGACTTTATAGTTTCTGTTTGGTCCTGTTTTCTTTTAGTCGGTCTTGCCTTGTTTGAATCCGTTTCTATCTCAATCTGTCGTGTGCAAATTGACATTTTGTGCCTGTCTGTATCAGCAAGCCTTAATCGGGATTTCGTCGTTGTTGAAATTGTCCCTCCTTTCCTGTCTGAATCCGTCTTTTACTGTTGTCTCAATTGATATGTGCTTGTTGTCCAAATTTGTATTTTTTATTGCGTCAATTTGTATTTATTTTCTGTTTGACTCAATTCTTTTTCCCCCTTGGAATTGGAAAGAATTTCTTTCTGGTCTAACTGTCTAATTGTTTTCCGTCAAAATCCACACTTATTTTCAGTTCCGAATCGGCATGTTTTTTCGAGTCCTAAAAGAAATTTTTCCAAATCAAGCCGAGCAATTTTCTTTCTTGGTGACTCGGTTATTTCTCCCTTTTTGTCTGCTTTTTCCGTCTTTCAAAAATATCTGGATTTTTTGACGGGTTTTTAGCATGCATGTATCTTATCCTTTTTTCGTGATGTATCCTTCACTTTTTCCTAAAAAAAAACATGTTATAATCCCAGGCATTTGTATTTCAATGTCTTCCCTTCAAAATCCTGCCATGCACTTGTTTTTCTACCTGTCTGCCTTTGCACTCTCTCTGTCGTTAACATTCGATTGGAGTTTAGTGCACTGTGGGCTCGTGCAAAGAGGAGACAGTAATTTTTACTAATAAATGTAGAAACACTTAGGTCTGGAGACGGCTCTAGATTCCTAAGAATTTCCATTTGTCCCAACCTCATAAAAAGCATATTTGTGCTATTTCCCCCATGTGAGATAATACTCCAGAAAAAGTTGTTTGCGATGAGCAATAACAACTCGAGCAACATGTAGAAAGTAACCTGGATTGTAAAGGAGAAACACTTTTCCCCATAGTAAATGGCGCTTCCAGGGAATTTATTTTCCCCACTAAATCCAGGTACCTCCTGTGAACGAAGGTACATATACGTAGATATTCGTATGCACGTCGAATATATCATATAATATAGATGGACAAGCCTTAGAAGCCAGCCAACGGACACCGTATGTATGCACACGATGCTAATGAATTTAAAGGGTAGGCCAAGTTAAGTGCTTGTTTAATTATCAATGACAACTACATTTCCCCGCCAGAGTTTTTTTCCCTTCTCCGTGGGTAAACGTAACCAAAGGGAGTTTTTGGGGACTTTCAAGCTAAAATCCATCCTAAGGAAATAAGACAGTATTTTTCCCTTAACCCGTGACCGTGGAACTCACCCGAGGTATGCATATAATGATTGTGCCATTCCACCTCGTTCTTAATTTCGCCGTCCAATCATAGTGTCTATTCTTCGTATTTTGACATTTTGTACGTGCTCCCTCCTGTTGCTTTTTTAATCTTTTCGGTTGACTTGTTTCTTTCAAAAAAATATTCCACGGGTTTCCCACAACCCCCATGGGATATAATGGGCCAAGTAGGGATTATTCGGCTGGGTCTCAAGTGGGAAAGGGTTTCAAAAGAGAGGGGAGTGACTTTATATATTTTTCACCAAAAAAACTTGCATCGTCAAAGGTTTGGAGGAAATTGTTGCATAGACATTTGCATTATAGTTAGCAAAATAAAGAGATAATATGGCTACGATTTGTTTCCTTGTATTTTAAGCACACCCTCAAATCACCCAACAAAATCCAGGTGCCATTTACCGAAATAGAGGGAGGGAGAGTGAAAGAGAGAGACAGAGAAGAATCGACAGATGGAGAAAATGAGAGAAAGGCAAAGACGGAGAGAAAGCGAGAAAAGAGGCAGAAAGAGAGAAAGCGAGGGGAAAATAACGAAAGAGAGAAAGCGAGAAAAAGCGGGAGAAAGCGAGAGAAAGCGAGAGAAAGCGGGAGAAAGCGAGAGAAAGCGAGAGAGAGAAACAGAGAGAAAGCGAAAGAAAGAGAGAAAGCCAGAGAAAGCGAGGGAAAAAGAAAACTGTAGAATGTCCTGTCGTCATGGCCCATAACAAAAATAGAGAATAAAAGGACATAATAATGGAGAGGAAATGTCGTGGATCAATTATGAAAGGACGAGAAGGAATGTTTAAGCTCTCTCTCTTTCTCTCTATTTGCGTTAAGAGGTTGTCAAAAAATAATTCATAGGAAACGTTCATGTTCCATTGGGAGTAATTGGACCAGGAACGGAGGAGAGAGAGGCTCTCTCTCTCCAGTAATATTCCTTCATTTCCAAAGAAATTGTCCCTTTCTCCACTTTTCACATGTTCCTCACTCCCATGTTTCATTCATGGAAGGAATAAAAGAGGGGGTCGGACAAAAACATTTGGGTGCGGGAGGGAGTAGTATACTTCTTGGAAATGCTCTGATAAAAAGCAGGGGATACACTTGGTTCCAAATAGCGATTTCATCATGGTAGCCCAAATTTTTCGGAGAAATTGTCAATGAAGAATTAATTAGTTACGAATATGATATAAAATTGTACCATTCTTTAATCTTGGCCAGAGAAAGAGGAAACTGGAGTTAATGTTAAATTTGCTGTATACGTACACGTCTATGGATCACGCTCTCCTTTTCAGGTGAATAGGTAAACCTCTTCTCGTGACATGCATCATCATACTTCTAGCTCATTTTCCTTACGTAGGTCTTTTGCTCACAAAAGCACGTTCACAAACAAAAATTGGAATGAAATGAATGGGAAAAATTATTTTACCATTCATTCTAGAGAATCCATTATACCCATGAGGATTATAGAACAATGAGGAGGGACCTTGTGGAGAATTAGTTACGTCCGAAGGTGAACGCATTTATGCATGAGAACGTAATGAGGAAGACAGAAATGAAGTAAAAGTGAGAGAAATTACAAATAGGAAAGTAAGAAAAACGAGAGAAAGTATCATCGCAAGAGCTTGACATACAATGAAATTAAAACATAGGGAAGGAGAGACTAAACGAGAACAGCAATAAAATATATATATTAGAAAGTACAAAAACATTTATAGAAACAAAAAGTAAAAACAAAATTATTAAAAGATAAAATCAAAAAATAAGTACAACTGAAAAGGAAAAGAAATGACAAAACCATTAGTTGAAAATGAAGTAAGAAAAAATTATTATGATGCAAAACAGGATAATCACTAAAAAGGAAACAATAAAAAATTACTAAACTGCTAATAACATAACTAGATAAACGCGGAGAAATGTATTGAAATGAATCAAAGGAGGAAAGAAATAAAAAGTCAGAATATGATTCTACTGAGATTACGAGACAGACAAAATGAGAAAACAAGAGTACAAGAGAAGGAGATAACATTAAAGCAGGTATCAAGAAATTGACGCCGAAAAGAAAATAGCCGGCAAAGAAAAGATAAGATAGAATAAGGAAGCTATACAAGAAAAAAAGAAACCAATCAAAGAAAATCTAGTCCCTGAAAGGAAACAAATACCTGAAAAAAACAAAAGCCAAAATACACAGTGAATGCGTCAGAAACAAGTGTGAAAAAAAATTCGTTGAGGAGAACCAAGAAAATAAAAATCAGAAAGCAAAAAAAAAAAGGAAAATCCAAAATAGAACCCAGGCATTGAGAAGATTAGGGATGCGTTTCGGGAATTGTTACTGGAAAAAATGTTGCATTCCCTTCCCACCGCACAACGTGTGACTTTTTTCTGCCTCCCCCTTTTTTTCACCGTTCTAGAAATTTTGTCATACACATAAAAGAAAAAAAGATTGGGATAAAAAAAACCATGGAGTGCGACGGGGGAAGCTTATCTTTTTCTCTCGGCAAATGTTTTTGAAACTTGAATCAATTTACCACCTACAGAGGATTCTCTTTTCCCTTTCACTTTCGCCCTAATATGTTGCTTTCTTTCACTTGTCGATTGTCATTTACCCCTCATGCCTCTCTTTCTTCTTTGCTTTCCTCACCGTTTTTTTCTGCCTTGTTCTTTCCTGCATTTTCCAGCCATTCTCCACATTTTTCATTTTTCCTAAGTTTTCTTTCTAGTGACGGATTCCTTGCTTCTTCAAAGCCTTTCATTTTCTATTATGCATTCTTGCTTCCTTTCTTTCTCTCCTTCTCCCTCTGTCTCCCTCCCTGTGTCTTTCTATTTTTCGCTCAGCCTTTCTATCTCTCTGCATGTTCATTGGTCTACCTTTTTCTCTCTTTCTATGTCTGGATTTCTCTCTCTGGCTTTCTGTCTCTCTCCTTCTGTTGCGGATACTAACGAGTGATGCAGTTGCCATGCTGTCGGGATCTACTTGCTTATGTTATTAATAAAAGTATGTAGCTTTA
>JAQGBT010004899.1:0-15470 GCA_034698585.1 Disparrhopalites patrizii
CCCATTTAAAAATGTTTTTGAAAAAATCCGTAATCCGTAATCCCAGCATATTTTGTGTAATCCAACACCACCCTGATCAGGATTAATGACTGAATAATTTGGAGAAGCATTACCTAATTTTTATTACATAATTTTGAGGATTAATCGGGATTATACTTAAATATCGGATAATCTTGAGGATTAATCAAGACCACTTAACTAGTAGGTAATTTTCAGGACTAATTAATTATTGGATAATCTAAACGATTAATAATTTATCCGATAATTCTTAGAATCAATCCAATAAATAATCTACTGGATTAATTATTTATTGGATAATTATTAGGATTAATTATCTTTCGGCTAATCTCAAGAATAAATTATTTATTGGGTAATTTTTGAGGACTATAATTAATTATTGGATAATCTAAACGATTAATAATGTATTCGATAATTTTTAGAATTAATCCAATATAAATAATTAATCTCCAGTATTCATTATTTATTGGATAATTTTGAGGATTAATTAATTATTGGATAATTTCAAGGATTGATTATCTATTGGATAATCTCAAGAATAAATTATTTTTATAGGATAATTTTGAGGATTAATGTATTATTGGATCATCTCAAGGATTAATTATTTTTTGGGCAATTTTGAGGATAGATTAAGTATCAGATAATTTCGGTGATTAATTACTTGCTTAATAATTTTGTGGATTAATTAGTTGTACGTTTCAAATATTATATTTTATTTGCAGGGAAACAATAGACTGGTCAAATGCTGAGTTGGAAAGGTCGATCAGTGAGCTCTCAGTGTACCTCCAGGAATTGGATGCTTCCAGCCGCACGAGTACGATTTTACCATTTTATTGTGTTTTTGAAAAAATATTATTTATTTACATTGAACTTCGTGTTTTAAAAAGGAATCCATTTTTTAAAATCATATTTGCGAAGTTTTGCTCGATCAACGAATAATGTACAACGTGATCATGATAAAAAAAATTAAATTTGCGCTGGAAAAAACAATACTTTGAATAATGATATGATGAAAATAATCTGTTCACAGATCATTTAATTCGTGATATTTTAAATTTAAATTTCTAATAATATTTTAATGTCACATTTTAATGTAATTGTTTTAAAATTAAGTAAAACAAACAAATCTCTGTATTTTCACTGTACGCAAGTACGTATGCACTTTTATTAAAATTGTATGAAATAGTAATCTATTTACGTCTGTAATTGGGAACATTAAAAAATGCCATTTAATATCTTGTCCACCATTCAAATTATCCTTAAACGGGAGATTATATTTTAATAAAAAATAAGGCCAAAATCAATTTCACATTAATTCCAAAAAATTATGAACAATTGTAATTTTGTCTCCTTTCAGCTGACGATAACGAATGGAGAGTTCGCTTCGAGTCTCAAACGGCCCTGAACAAGCAGTTAGAGGAGCACAAGAATTTCCTGGAGGCAGAATTGGTGGAGGCTCGGCGGAGATTAACGACAGGTCAGTGACCTTTTCCACATTTTCCCCTCCGTAACAAGTCCCTATAATTTCCATTATTTATTATTGCCCCAATAAAAACCTGTGCAAGTCATAAGAAAGAGCGGGCAGTATGAGCCATTTTGCAATTTCCTGTTTCTATAGCAATTAAAAGTAGCGTTTGAGGTGCTTTTTGGCAGCAATAAAAGTGCCCATTTTTATTATTTTAGTATTAAATTGCTCTTGTCACCTTCCAGGTACATATCCGGAAGCCATGAATTTTAACTTGGACGCTCTCAACGAGGTAAAAAAGTCTCTTAATTATTGTTCCGAGGCAGATTCGACGCTTTCTTTGTTATGAAACTACTTGATTACCGCATATAAAAATTCGGTAACGGAATTAAGTCTAAATTGTGTACTTGTGGCACACTTTATATATTATTATATTATGTACGTCCTTTGTTTAAAGCCGGAGCTCCTGCGCCTGGTGAAGCACCTGGAAAGAATGCGAAATGACTTCTACAACGCCTTGCGTGATGCCGAGTGGAAATTTGATAAGGAAACCAAAGTAGATTAAATTCGTAACTCTTTTTTCCTTTAATTCTTGTCGTCCTTTTTACAGTTACACAAATAATTATGATACCATTTTTTTTCTTATTTAGTCACTACTAACCTCTTTTTTCAGTGCAAGAATGTTTTCCGCATAAAAATTTTTCAGTAAAAACAATTCTGGATTATGATATGACAATTTTTCTTGGAATGTTCTTTTTTTTCGAAGGAATTCCATCACTTCGACGAAATGCGACGGGTTTATCGAGGGGATTTGAAGCATGCGAATCATTTGGTGGAGCGCATGCGCATGGGCATGGTCTATGATCCGGAACTCGGGCCTGTTTACCCCGCTGGATACTACAATCGATACTTGTAAAAAAAAACAATTCCCTTCCTTAAATTACAATTTAATTATTTCTGTAATTGCTACTATAGGCAAAGGCACACGGGATAGCAAAGGATAACCTATTAGAGAAAAATCATTTAGATATAGAAAAATTATTTAGACTAAAAATCGTTCAGATTAAACCATTAAACATCATTTAAAATAGAAAGCATTTAGAACAAAAAATATTTGGATTAAAAACCATTTAGACTAAACATAATTTAGAATAAGTACCATTTACATTTTATACATCATTTAAAGTAAAACGATGTATGAAGGTTTTGTTAAAAATAATTGCTTACATTAAAAATCATTTAGATTAAAAATTGTTTAGAACAAATTCAGACAGATTAAAAATCATTTAGAATAAAAACCATTTAGATTAAATATCATTTAATTTAAATATCATTTAGAATAAAAACCATTTAGATTAAATATAATTTAATTTAAATATCATTTAGAAAAAAAACCATTTAGATTAAATATCATTTAATTTAAATATCATTTAGAATAAAAACCATTTAGATTAAATATCATTTAGAAAAAAACCATTTAGATTAAATATCATTTAGAATTAGCATCTTTTAAATTAATTATCATTTAGAACATATATCATTAAGAATAATCATCATTTAGAACAAATATCCTTTCGAGTAAACATCATTTAAATCATAATAATCATCTAGAACAAATATCATTTAAATTAATTATCATTACGAATAACAAATTTCATTTACAAAATGAACATTTAGATTAATTATCAATTAGAATAAACATCATTTAAATTAGTTATCATTCAAAATATATATCATGTAGACTAATTATCGTTTAGAACATAATTTAGAATAAACATTTGGATTAATTACGATTTAGAACATAATTTAGAATAAACATTTGGATTAATTACGATTTAGAACATAATTTAGAATAAACATTTGAATTAATTATGTTTTAGAACAAATATCATTTTATGATCGAGAAGAAACATCATTTAGATTTAATTATCATTTGGAATACAAAAAACTATAGGTATATCATTTAGAAATTTAGATGATTACAAATAATTTCTTAGATATCATTTAAGGTACGCAGGAAAGCCTGAAAAATATCTTACATTTTACATTGACGACCTTTCCAGAGACGGAGGCCCTCACCCCGTCTACAAAGGGGGGAAGGAAGGGAAGAAGAAAGACAAGAAAGGGAATAAAAACCCGAAGGAGAAGACGTCAGGCGGGCAAAAGAATTCGGGCGGAACGGGAGGCGGAGAGGGTGAAAATCCCCAGGAAAGTCCTTCCAGAAGTAAGAGCAGGCAGGAGAAGAGATCTAAATCAAAGAAAGAAGCACCTCCTGGTCATTGTAAATTTCAATATTTCCCTCACAATTCCCCCCTCCAAACAAATCCCGAGTACTAACCACGAGTTTATTTATTTATTTTAAAATTCCAGAAGAGCCCCAAAAGCGTAGTAATAGCCCTAGCCGAGGAAGTCGGAAAGGAGCCGCCGGTCCAATGACGAACAATGTGACCAACAATGGGAAAGATACCGCCCGGGGCCCGACAAAGGCGAGTGAGGCGGAAGGCGGGCATTTAACGGACAATTCCAGCCCAAAGGTGGAGAAAGAGGATGTTCGGGAGAAGGAATCCATGCCTGCCTCCGGGGAGACTTTCACCGTTGCCCCGGAGGAGCCCGAGACCAAGGAGAAAGAGGCTGATAAGGCATAAATATCAGCATTTTGACACAAAAAGGAGATATAAAAAAAGAAAAATTATGAGAACATTCTATTTTATTGCGCTTCCAAAAAAAAAGTAGATGTGTCCAAAATGTGACCAAAAATCGCGCTTTCAAATTCAAATTTCGCGCTCTTAATCTTTCTCTCTGGCTTTCCCAAATCTCTCACCATCCAGATTATCAGCATCTTTCATCATGTATACTATGATACCTCAAAAAATGTATCAATATACCTCAAATTTGCCATCGCTCTCTCCATCGCTCTTTCAATAATGTCCAAAAAAAACTGTCTGCATTTCAACCTTTAGAGATCATCTCGCTCGCCATGCATGTGCCTATATATAAAAAGAATATCTTTAATACCAGCTCATTATTTTCTATAACTCAACTCTTTTCTGACTTTCCTCTGTAGACTTTGTCTGATTTTTGCTCTTTAGAAATGGAAAAATGTCTAATTAAAAATGGCATGTGTAGTTCATCTTTGTAGTTTCTGTACTAACCTTTGAATAAAGACGCAGCTTTAGCCAAGTTCCATTAATAAATTCTAATCTCTATACAGTTTTCTGTACTATCTTCTCTATTACTCTATACTATCTTCTCAATTCTCTGTAAAGCGGTTTAGCAAAAAGCAGCCAGAAAAACCGGTATAAGGAAAACCTTTATAACACGATTTTAATGGCGGGGGATTCGAAATTACAGAAAAATAGAGAGAATTGACTGTACATACATACGTATTTATTATTTATTTATTTTCCCTGCACTGCACCGGTTGCATATACACTGGAGTCTCTCTATAACAGCATCCAAGGGAACCTAAAATTTTGCTGTTATAGAGAACATAGTTATTATGTATTCTATGTACAAGGTGCTGGGAATTTCATGACGTTATGGAGAAAATGCTGTTATAAGGGGTGCTGTTATGGAGAGACTCCACTGTACATATAACCAATTTTTATATAGATACAGTGGAGTCTCTATTACAAATATTTTCCGTATAACAAGATTTGTCAATCCCCCGTAGCATTCATCCATTATGATTTTATGCTATATAAAAATATTTCTATATAACAACAATTCTCTGTAACAATATATTTTCCCCCGCCCTTCACAATAGAATTACACCGTAACAACATTTCTCAATTATAAGATTATTCATCCTTCCCTTGGATGTTGTTATAGGGAGACTTTCACGCATGAATGTGTTCGTTTATAACAATTAAAAGTATGGCGTTTCTACCAATTTAGAATGGTGTCTCTAAAAAGCAACTCTAAAGGGAAGGGCGAAAAATACACCGAAAAGTTGTTATAAGGAACAATAAATATGCACCTTACATGTACGGGGGGCTGGAAAAATAATGTTAAAGAGTTTTGCTGTAAGGAGACTTGTTATAGAGAGACCCCATTTTAATTGGTGAATTGTGTATTATTATTATTGGTGTATTATGGTGAAATTATTGGTGATAATTTCACTCAAAAAATTAATATTTATGTTGTGAAACAGTCTGATGTACAGTGGAGTCTCAAGTCCTTTTATAACAACTTTTCCATATAACATCATTATTTTTTCCGCCCTTCGTACATATAAGCTACATATTTTATGTTCTATATAACAACTTTTTTCTGTATAACAATATTTTTCGCAATTCCCTTGAGAGTTGTTATATAGAGACTCCACTGTATCTGTTAAATATTTTAAAGCAAATGTTTCCACAGTTACTTAAAACCAACCGGAAACGTTCAGTCTACAGTGGACTCTCTCTATAACAACCCCGAAGGGAAGGGTAAAAATGGTTGTTACGTGGAAAAGTTGTTATATAGAACATTTAATATGTACTCTATATTTACAAGGGGGCTGAAAAATACAATTGTCATAGAGAAAAGTTGTTATAAGGAGTGTTGTTATAGAGAGAGTCCACTATACAGATACATATTTGCACGGAATCGATTGAAAAAACGGTTAGAAGGACTTTGATCGAGCGTCACCGAAAAAGGGTTGTTGAATGGAAATTGAAGTGGGATAAACTTCTGCATTTTTGATGTTGTACAGTGGAGTCTCTGTATAACAACTCTGAAGGGAAGGGCGAAAAATATTGTTCCAGGGAAAGGTTGTTATATAGAAGAATAAATACACATGCACGAAGGGCTTGAAAAATAATGTTGTTACAGAGAAATGTTGTTATAAAGAGACCTGTCATAGAGAGACTCCACTGTATATGGAATTCGTGCAAATATTTTTCTCCGTCCGTACTTTATCACAATAAAATAAAGTAAAGACAAATCTGACAAATAGAAAAATACAAATATTCTCATTTACTTATACAGGAAGCCAAGATACGATATGGCCCCCCTAAACAATATGATCCAACAATGCTGCAAAACAGACAAAGCATGTTTCCCATGCAGAATCTTATTGTGGATCTAAAAAAAAATTCATCCCGATCCGACCAACAATAGCCGAGTTATGGCGGTTTTTTTCAAAAAAAATAATAAAAATAACATTTTCGACAAAATTAATTTTTAGTTTCTGTCTTTAGACGCAAATCTTTTAATGTTCTCCCAATGGTAAAAATTACGACAAAGGCGTTTTCTAAGCATAATTTGATTGCAAATCTAGAAAAAATATCTCCATAAAGTTCAAACATGAATTGACCAGGTTATGGCGATTCTCCCGCGCCAAGTTTAAAAAACTGAAATTTCCGAAAAATCAAGTTTTTTTATTTCATGTTTAAAAATGCATGTTTCTTATACAAAATTCTATTGCGAATCCAGAAAAATAAATTTTATCCAGATCGGGCCAAAATTACGGAAGTTATGGATGATATTTTTTTTTTGAAAAAAAAAAAAACCGCCATAACTCGGCTATTGTTGGTCGGATCGAGATGCATTTTTTTCCCTAGATCCACAATAAGATTCTGCATGGGAAACATGCTTTGTCTGTTTTGCAGCATTGTTGCATCCTATTATTTAGGGGGGCCATATCGTATCTTGGCACCCTCTACATTTATATTTCATCATATGAGATGGCACCATTAAATAAAGCGATTTAGTCTTCATTGTGAAAATATTCCCGCTTGACTCACATCGCGATACGTGCAAGGTGCATACACATTACATCGATCCGTATTAGCCAATTAAATAAATTCATTTCCGGTTCTACCGAAGCTAATATACCAACAAAATGACTGCGCCAGCCAAAACTATTTTGTATCTTCTCGCCTTGCCAACATTTGGAGGTGCTTATGACGTCATCGGCATTATCCGACAAATGCTCCCGCCACCATTTAATATCAAATACATCCGCGAAGTTTCCCTGCTGCTGAGGACATTCGAAAACTGCGATTTTTCCTTCACAAAAACGCGACCAAAATCTCTGGCAGAGGAAAATGTCCAGGACGTAATTTTATTTCAACTTCGACGGCGACCAACTCGACTTGTTCTGAATACAAAAAATATTACGGAAGCGGACAGTCCCTGGAAAAAACGGGGGTCCAAATCCCCCAGCGAAGTTTGCTTCGTTTACATTTGCATCCATGAATTTTGGTTCCTGCACAAATTGAGCTATTTGCAGCCGTTCTTCGACGACATTTTCCAAGGTGGCGCCAATCACGTCCAAGACAAATTCATTCTCATTACAACCACACCACGATTCGGCGTGCTCCGACAGACAAAATTGAACCTACAACCACTCAATCTGATTGTCTTGTACCTCCACTACAATTCTTGGGTGACCTTGTCCGTGGGTCAAATCTTGAAAATGAACCACTTGAATGTGTACATTGCTACCGAGAAGTATCTGGAGCTCCACCAGGACATCTCAAACCAGCTTCAGCGAAATCGGATCAACATGCATGGGCAGGAAGTAGACATTTTTTCGGAAATTATGCAATCAAGTACACAAAATCCCCGGAAATTCACCCAGCTTCAGTACCGCCACAGTTCCCAAATGGACCCCGATGTACCATCCGTCAAATTGGTCGGGATTCTCGCGGAGAAATTCAATTTCACCCAGAAAAAGTGGGTGGTTTCTCCGCCATTCGTATTCGACCGAGCCTTCATTGGACTGCCATGTCAAAATCGGGGCCGTAAAATGTATTTCAGTCTGTACTTTAACGGTTATGATGCCTGGAAAATTTTCTATACCAAATCCCAGAGACGCCCGATGCCATTCAAAGATCTGACATCTCCGCTTCATCATCACCTTTGGCTCCTCCTGGGAAGTTCGCTCTTGCTGGTCACTGCGATTGCCCACAAATTCTGGGGCCAAAATCTGCTATTTGATCTCCTGGCCGTCCTTTCACCGTTAGTAAATCAAGTTGACAAAACCCCACGTCAAGGGCGATATTATTATAGCTGGTGGATTTTGAGTCTCGTCCCAATTTGCGCCTTTTATGGCGCCAAACTCCATAGCTCCCTGATAGTCCCAGGCGTGCTGGAGGAGCAGAAATCCCTGGAGGAATTGTTGGACGCCAAATACGTTATCAGTAGCCTGCCACTGACCTTGGCAATCCTTCAAGGTCGTCAGGAAGTCTTGTTGGCGGATGCAATATTCTTTAATTATCCAGAGTACCTAAATTCCTCCATTGCCGCCAATCATGAGTTGCTGATAAAGGCCCTAAAAATAGTAAATTGGACCTCGTCCAGATCCGAATTGACGGAAGTATTTGGCGGGGATTCCCGGGGTTTTATCATGAATGAGCCCTACGTCAAATTTACGGCTCAGGCATATTCGGGGATTTTCGGGAGGGATTACGTGGTGAATAATTATGAATTTTTTAAGGACATTAGCCTCTGGCATGTCACGGGGGTTAACGAAGATCTCATGATCCTGGAATTGGAGTGGTTGGAAGCCACGGGGATCTTGGGTTGGTGGAAGTCTCTCCGGATCTTGCTGTGGTGTAGGCTCTCTGGGAGATATTTGGTGGTGACTTTGAATGATGGGGTGGATCTCGGGGAATTTGATTATCGATGGGCGTGCTTCGGGACAAAGGAGAGAGCCAATAAGGATTGGGAATCCAATGGATTAAGGGATTCATTGACCATCGGGGCATTCCGACTCTATTTCATTGGTTTGGTCATCGGCGGGATGCTTGTTGCTGGCGAGATTTTTATTTATTCATATAACAGTGGCGTCTCTCCATAACAACATTTTCGGGAAGGATGAATAATGTTGTTATATATAGGGAAATGTTGGTGAACAGAACATGAATTATTTTTGGGGCAAAATGATAGTATAGTACAAAAATCCCATTTTAGATAATGCACCTTACATGTACGAGGGGATGGAAAAATATATTGTTACAGAGAAATGTTGTTATAGAAATACAGTAGAGTCTTTCTATAACAGCGTCCATAAGGGAACCCAAAATTTTGCTGTTATAAAAGGAATGCTGTTATAGAGAACAAAATTAATATGTATTCCATGTACAAGGTGCGGCGGATTTCCTGACGTTATTCAGAACATGCTGTTATAAGGGGTGCTGTCATGGAGAGACTCCACTGTATTGTTATATATAGAACAAGTATAAATTTAAAAAAAAAAGTAAAAGTATACAGTGGAGTCTTTATATAACAAGTCTCTTTATAACAACATTTCTCTGTAACAACATTATTTTTCCATCCCCTCGTTCGTGTAAGGTGCATATTTAATGTTCTATATAACAACATTTCCCAGTAACAATATTTTTTTCCCTTCCCTTCAGAGTTGTTATATAGAGACTCCGTTGTAAATGCTTCGGGGTACAGTGTCTCGCTATAACAACCCTGAAGGGAAGGACCAAAATGGGGTTTAGATGGAAAAGTTGCTATATGGAACATTTAGTATGTACACTACATGTACGAAGGGCTGAAAAATAAAGTTGTTATAGAGAAAAAGTTGTTATAAGGAGAGTTGTTATAGAGAGAGCCCACTGTAATGACAAAAATTGCTATATAGAATATCTTGTTATAGAGAGGGTTGCTATAGAGAGACTCTGCTGTTATTGAAGCAAATTTCTGCTGCATTAATTATTTACCCCAACAAACAATTGTTCTATAATAAACACACAATTTACCACGTATTTTAGTACCATCTAAAGTATGTGTCTGTTACCTTTTTTTGGAGCAAATTTGTTTACGTCAAGCCCTCTGAAAATTTCAGTGCGCAAATTTCAGTGCACAAATTGACAGATCGAATAAAAAACACTGCAGAGGGCTTTGTTTGTTTACTGACAAAATGGCTGTTGAATGGGCGTTGAAGCTGTTGAAGTGCGTGAAACTCCTTAATGTTTACTGTTGTTTGGGACTCGCGCAAATATTTTTGTAGGTTGGCCGATCAACAAATAAATAAATAATGACAAATAATAACGACCAATCTGTCAAATAAAATTTTTGTAAGGGTGTACTTACATGTTTTTTTTATTACAACACATTTGGTATAGCGCCATTAAGTACTTTCTGTCATATGGATGAAAACAAATTAAAATAAATTAATACTTTTAATTCCAAAAACCAATAAGAGAAACTTTTTCGGCCATAACAAATAAAATCAAGCTCGAGGTGGTCGTAAAGCCAAGCTGTCCTCCTCACCAATCCGGGCCAACTGTTCCCCCGTCAATTTCACGGATTTATGAATGAAAATGGAGTCTCCAGCCAAAAAATTGGCGTCAACGACCGTTCGGAAGAAAATGTAACCTTTGCCCTCCATGAATTTCCGCAGGCCCACCTTTCCCTCTCGGAGCACCACGTGCTCAATTGTTATTACCTGGACAAAATCTCCTTTTAAATTTTCCATTGTCTCATTTTATTTATTTTTATTTGGCATATAATATACATATAACATATACACAACTACATACATATAACACATATACGTACATATGGAGATGTATATAGGGTTTCTGACCTTGAAAATGACCTTGTCAAAGGGAACCGTCCTCAAAATGTCCAGCTCACTCCCTTCCACGTCCAGGCTGAAGAAGTCGATGGTGGTCCGATTGAGCGCCAAAAGGACGGTGTAAAGCGGGATGCATTGAACTTGTACTGGAGACACGGCGTAGTACTGATTGCTCCTGATAAGTCCACTCCCCAATGAACTTAACGTCTTGTCTTGGAAGAATGGCAGCTATACCCATAAATATTTATAAATAATAATTGTAAATAAATATCATGTTAAATATTTCAATGATGTCGGAATACATCTGGACCGACCTGAATCCGGCCAATTCCATAAAAAAGGTCATATAAGTGATGTTTATAAAGAATGTAATAAGTAGATTTAGTGGATAAATTCCAATTCTCCAGCGAAAAAAATGTCGGAATTTTCCGGCCAAACTTTGTTTGCAATATACGACAGCATTTTGCAATTTTTCGCCATTTTTGGCTAGGGCGTAAAGCCACTAATTGTTGGATTTTTATGTTCGGCGAGGACACGTAAAACGTAATTATTTAGATATAATTTTTTTGGCTTTCCGGATGTTCGTCATCTTTAGCCGGAAACTGGTTGAAAACCGGGTTTTTTTGCCGTTTAGGCTGGCCTACGGCCACTATAATAACTGAAACTCGGCGAGAACATGTTAAACTAAATTATGAACGTCCTTTTTTATTTTCACAAGTTTCGCTTTCATTCGCCAGAAATGGACCGTTGGGCTTGAAATGGCGTGTTAATGACCAAGAAATATCGTTGTGGGTCAGTTCCCGGCGAAAAGAGGCGAAAATTGAGAGAAAAAATAATCTATACATGCAATTAGCTTTAACATACTCTCGCCGAGTTTCATAAAAATCCAATTATTTGCGGCCATGTACGCCAACTTTAAGGGCAAAAATACGGTATTCGGCGAATTTCCGGCGAATGAAAGCGAAAATCAGAAAAGCACAAAAATTTGGTCTATATAATTCCGTTATACGTGCCCTCGCCGAATTTCATAAAAATCCAACTAGCGGCTGTGCACCCTAGCCAAAACGGCGAAAAAGTGCAAAATGCTGCCGTGTATGTACATTGAGTCACAGAGTGAGATGGAATAAAAGCATTATGATTTCCTACACTAGCGACTATCTGACAAAGTTTGGCCGAAAAATTCCGGCATTTTTTTGCTGGAGAATTGGAATCGGCCTATGCTTGATAAATATACCTTTTTCGGATAGGGATAACTGGAGAGGCAAAAGTGGCCCATCCATGCATTGCGATTCTTCTGGGTCAACCTCCCGTACGCTTCCGGATCCGCTTCGATCATGAGGCCCTTCCAGCCTAAAGTCCTCTCCAGCCAGATCGTGTTTGAGGCCCATTCTCCGTCGTTGGCTCCACATTCGATGAAGAACCCGTTTTCCCCCTGCAGTTTACGTGAAGTATAGAATGCATTATCAACATATAGGGACAGGGACAAGTAAATTATGTTTTGTTTCCCCAGAAAATTATTTTTAATAGCAGGAAAGACTTTGTTTTGCATTTTAAAAATAACAATAATTATTCTTAGATTTTTTGAAAGCTAACAGGCACATATATATATATTTGTATGTATATAGTCAAATTATGATTGATTTTTTATTTACATTTAATGGCTGAAAAAAAATTATTCCGTTCATTTAAAAAATACATTATTTCTACTCTTAGGGACATTTAATTGTGGTTTCAATGCAATTTTTTTTAGCTAATTAGCAGAGACACCTAATTTATGCTTGGAATTTAAAAAAAAAAGATACGTAATGGCTGAAAGCAATGTATCTACATTTAAAAAATGCCTGCTGGTTATTCAAGATTCACGTTTTTGGAACAGCAATTTTTTTAGCTAATAATCAGGGACAGCCAAATTACGTCTGATGTTTTTCAAAAAATTATATTTAATGACTGAAAAACATTGTTCTATGCATTTTAAAAATAAACAAATTTGACAAAAAATTTGAATGCTCTTCAAAAGTAAATTTTTTTGGGTAATGAACCTACATATATTACTAATCTCACGCATCCCAGAATTGATAAAAGAAAAAAATATACTTATTATGAATAACTCGAAAAATTTAAGTTTTTAAATTGAGTATATTTTTTTAGAATTTTTCCTGTTTTCACATGTGACCTTCTTTATCTAGCAAGTTATTTTTTAAACAGGACACATTTTTTAAAAAACCAGGCCAAATTAATAACAATGCAGGACAAATCAAAAACAATCCAGGACAAATTAATAAAAATCCTGGACAATTTTTAAAAAAATCCGGGACCAATTAAAACAAAACAGAATTTTTTTAAAAAATCCAGGAAAAATTAAAAAAAAATACAGGACAAATTTAAAAAAATCCGGGACAAATTTAAAAAAATACGGGACAAATTTAAAAAAATCCGGGACAAATTAAAACAAAATCCAGAACAAATGTTTAAAAAATCCAGGAAAACTTTTAAAAATCCAGGACAGATTTAAAAAAAATCCAGGACAAATTAAAAAAATCCAAGACAATTGTATGCAAAATAATTCAGAATAGTTTGTTTCAACAATTAGCTGTGAACATGAATTTTTGAAAAATATAAAGCATAATTTTATTGCCCCTGTATTGACAGCAAGTTGAAAAAAAATCGAAATAAAAAAATTTGTTGACTCACAAAATGTCTACTTTTTCAACAACGAATATCCTTCCAAATCAATAATAAAAAAGCATTAGAGAGAAAACTCACGAAGCCCCGAAGAATATCCTCCACAGCCTGGACCTGACCCCCAGAAGGGTTGACCCCGTGCTTGATGAAGGATTTATCCTGGAAATTGTACGGGTTCAAAGACGGCGGTATGAAAAGTTTCCTGTCCACCCACCAAAAACATCCATTAAAAAATAAACCTCGCATTTGTGATACCCCAAGTTTTCCCCAGACTTTGACCTTCAAATAAATTGAACAGTAAAATAACAGATAGACCTTGAAAAAATGTAATCAACTGTTCCTTACCTCACCAAATTAATCAGAATGGGATCATCCATGGCTGTAAACTCGTTATCAAAGACATTGTCAGATTCTTCCCGGCAAGTTTCTTCCAAGGTCTGACAGGCCGGGATTTCCCCTTTCGTAAACAAAACCTGGAGCCACATCCAATTGGCCAGCCCAAAGAGGATGACCAGAAGCAGGACCGTCACAGTTTGGTGTCGGCACTGGAAAAATGGCGTCTTCGTCATCAATAATTGTCTCGCAGTGACTCCATACAGATTTTTCTGAGGGCCCATGCTTTCTCCTGGAATAATTCCCAAAATATTGTCTTCGGGTTTGCCCTTCCAAAAATTGTTCTGTCCAGTTTGCAAATCCTCCGGAATTTCCTGTCTCCGTCTTTCGGAAATAAACCAAATAAATATTAAATATAATAAGCAAAGGACGACAGACAAAACTTTGACGGCTATTCCACTGGGCTCAGCGTGAAAACTGAAATCAATCCATCCAAGAATGAACGGAGGTTTTTTTTTTTTTAGAAAAAAAAACTTAAAAAAAAAGTATATTCCGCATGAGAATACATCCGTGAAATAATACACATAATGACAGCTTTACGGTTACATTAGCGTCCATTCAAGTGTGAAAATATGAGCATTTTAGTACAGTTAAATAACCCCCAAAAAATTGCGGTGACCGAGATGTGACAAATTGTAGGGGAATTATTGACCGAGATGCTCAGTTTCATTGAAAAAAAAAAGTGTTTTAAAATGATAGAGAGAAAGAGAGAGAGAGAGAACATTAAATAGATCAACAGTCTGCGTCTTTGCGTGTAAAGTATAGAATACCGCTATATAAGAGACGTATGAATAACATATAAATATATTGAATGCCTTCTATTACTATAACAACGGTGCGAAAGGAATCAAAAAGACGGGAAGTGAGACTGGAGAACGTCGTGGAGGGAATGATTAAAGGGGAATTTATTTGATTTAGATTTTAAAATGCCAGGATTTGTGTATGGCGCGAGAAGTCCCGGGACAAATCAGGGCTCAATCAGGAGTGTCGTTATTTATGCATTATTCCTGGGCTGAGATTAAGATGGGATTCTGCGTTTGTTTTAAGGAGAGATTCCGGGCGTCTGGGGGTGCATTTCCGATGAAGGAGCAGCACATTTCACTTTTCCTGATTGACGGCTGGAATGATTATGCACGTGTAAGACGCACATATGTATGTATAGGCACATAATATGTACTTATGTATGTATAACAGTCATCACACGGTATTTCTCCAGAGAGTGTCACTGGGGACGAATGCGGGGAAATGAAGACATTCTGCTCATCCTCATCGCTGGAGAGGGTCAATTTACCCCAATGTATACACTCTCACACCCGACTCCTTTTCTCTCTCTCTCTCTCTCTCTCTCTCTTTCTTCTCTCTCTCTCTCTCGCTCTTCTCTCTCTTTCT
>JAQGBT010004900.1:0-15469 GCA_034698585.1 Disparrhopalites patrizii
AAAATCAATGCTAAAAATTAATTAAAAATCAATGCTAAAAATTAATTAAAAATCAATGCTAAAAATTAATTAAAAATTAATGCTAAAAATTAATTAAAAACTAATGCTAAAAAGGGAAAAAAATCAGACGGACCTCCACGAGCAGCAATATGGAAAGGAGTCAGACCATTGCCGTTCCCTTCATTAATAATCGCATTGGCGTTCTCAAGCTTCAGCAATTTCTTCACAATTCCCAGACGTCCGTACCTATATAAATACATAAATGGGTTGATTTCAGAAAATTTTTACATTACATTCCCGAAACATTAGACCTTTAAACTACCGAAAAATTACAGCATTAAATTCCTGAAAAATTAGAGCATTCAATTTCCAAAAAAAATAAAGCATTAAATTTCCGAAAAATTAGAGCAATAAATTCCCGAAATATTCGAGCATTACATTCTGGACAATTTCCCATATTAAAATCCCGTCATAAGCGAAGAATAAAGAAAATAAAGCAATTACTTGCAAGCCACGTGGAAAACGTTCTCTCCCTCGACATTCTGAGCGAATACGTTGGCCCCAAAGGATAGCAAGTTGCAAAGGCCTTCCAGATTTCCGTACTTCCCCGCCAGATGCAAGGGCGTTAGTCCCTTCTTGTCTTTGGCGTCCACATTCACCACTTTTTGAATCTTTTAGCGAAACCAAAATTATTTAAAATATCGTCAATCGCTAATTTTTATTTTATTATACAATTTATTTTTCTGACATGTTTGCGTACCTCCGTAAATTGTTCAAAATCCGTTTCGAAATTGCCATTAAATTTGACGAAGAGATGGAGGAAGCACCGACCGTCCAAATCCTCCAGCATGGCATTGGCACCGTATCGGAGGAGGACCTTAGCGGATTCCCAGGCCTTCCGGGATGCCGCTAGCTGAAGTGGGGAATTCCGATTTTTGTCCAGAGCGTCCAACTGCGCGCCCTGGACATTGTGGGCAAATTACCGAAACCAAGGATATCATTCTTGTCACACCAATATGAATTTAACGGAAATAAGAAATGTATTCATTCTGAACTTAATATTAAACTATAAATATTACTTCGGCAATTAAAAATTCCACCAATTCGGAATGGTCGTACATGGCTGCGCAGTGCAAGGGCGTCATACGCTCCAGATCGCAGGCTTCCAAAGCCGCCTTCTTCTCTTCGGGTTGGATCTGTTCTCATTTGTATCACAGAATCAAGTACAAAAAAACCACTCGAAAGAAAGAAATCTATCGTCGGTGAAGACTCATAAGTAATCATCTACACCGAGCGCTAATTCACGAAGTGATCATCTCCATTTTTTTTGCGTGCAGTAAGTGATCATCTCCAAAAATAAATCAAAACAACCAAAAAAATTGAATAAAATTTTCAAACTGAAGATTATGAGAAATTTTAATTAGGATTCTATATATACTCACTAATCAACCAATATAAATTATTTTTTTTCAGTTTTTTTTACCACTACAGTCACGTCTACTGTGTATAAGAACAGCGAATAGCACAGATTTAAGCTCGACTGCCATTGTACACTCTGCCCTTTTTTGTTCAGATTTTCATATCATCCATAAGAGTTCGAAATTTCAAAACATCCATATTTTGTTTAGTATTTCTTCATTCATTTCATTAAGTATTATTCATTAATACAATTTTAATACAACGGTACATCATCTTCACTCTCTATTGACACTTGAATGACAAAGAAATGCCCAAAACAAATTAATGAAACAAAACTGTTAAAAAAACTACATAAGGAAACGCAAACCAATGTCCATTTTGAATTTTACTGTAGGAATCACAAGGTGAAGTCACACTGAATTTTAAAAAAATGTTTCCGGTTCGATGAGAAGGTTAAACCGAGGGTGAAGTAAAATTCTGATCATATCCACGGAGTTCTCAGTACAAGAGTTAACTATCTTCATTCTGAAAAAAGTGGTCAACTCCCATCGCAAATAAAAAACTGTATACAAAAATGTGCCGTTTTTTTTTGCCCGTTGATCGTATCTTGATTTCAGGCTTCGTGATTATGACCAGATTTTGCACTTCACCTTCGATTATATACAGTGTGACGTGTAACACCAAATGCATACAAGTAATTATTAATATATTACACTCATAGTGGAGTGCAGTACGACCGATTTGATTTGTACCTTCGGTACCACTTTTAATTTCTACATTATTATACGAATAAAATTGTATACTAATTTGCACATTGAGAAATAACACACTATATATATTTTTATTTATAAACTAACAAATGTATTTTGAATATTTTCGAGCACTTTTACGTGGAATAAATTGAGCCGCTCAAGATTCACAAGTTTTTAAAATCCGCCATGATGAAACGTGGAAAAGCTAGTGGCACATGGCTACATGATTTTGTATTGCGTACATACTTACCCACTTTTCGGGAGTGCGCATGCCCATGCTGATAAGCCTGATGGGGCTTGCCAACATCGGCCCAGGAAATTCCCAGCGCACATTTCCCCAACATTGTGCTTCTACACGCAGGCGCAAGTTCTATTGGCCATCCAGCTTTGGCCCAGGATAGGTTTTGTGTGTGCACAAACTACAAAGTTTGTCGTTGACAAAACCAGCAGTGGCCCAGAGCTGGTTCACCAGAACATGGCCACGCTTTTCAAATCTACGGCGGCCCTACTCTGGTCTTGTAGCGGTTGGCCTTGGCCAATGCAAAGCCATCATTACCGGCATATTCCCGTTAAAGGCCCAACCATTTGTGCTGTATGGGAATTTTTATCACATTATCACCATCGAACTAAATTAATTTGCATTGTTAAATTGCTGGTCCTCCATACACGTAGTGTTGTAATAAAGTTGTCACGATTTTGTTTATAAACACAACAGAAGCAAAATCGTACTTTGTGCTCTGTATAATCGCTAATAACAATAACATGCAAAAAACAGAGTTAACAACAAAAACAAACCCGCACATATTTTATGAATATAAAATATGTGCACCGAGGCAGAACGGAGATGATCACTTCCTGAATTAGCGTTCGCTGGAGATTGTCCGATACGTTTCTTCACCGACGATATGTACGCAAAGCACACATTTAGATACAGTGGAGTCTCTATACAACAACTCTGAAGGGACGGCCGAAAAATATTGTTACAGAGAAAGGTTGTTATAAAGAATATTAAATATGTATACCTGACATGTACGAAGGGCTGGAAAAATAATGTTGTTACAGAGAAATGCTGGTATGGAGAGACTTGTTATAGAGAGACTCCACTGTACATACATATATGCAGTATACATATATGAGTAAATAAATGGGAAAAGTGTCTTACAGTGAACATGAGTCGAACAATTTCCAAAGCCCCTTGGGAGCAAGCCAAATGCACGGCCGTGGACATGTCCTGCTGTTGCAAAGAGATTTTCGCTCCCGAGAGCAGACATAATTTCACCGTCTGTAATGAGTAATAAAAAAAAGTGGCACGCACATATTTTTCATGGATCATTCCCACTGACAGCCAATTGGTACAAGATTGCTGGGGAATTCACTTCCGCCAGTCATCCGCGTATCCTCTCAGGAGATGAGAGGACCTTGTGTGTGCATACATAATAGTTGTAATTGCAAAAAGGCATAAATAAATTCACCGTTTGCATGCATTACAAGGGTCATTAAATTGGGGAACCTGAATGTCTCCTCCGTGGACGGCGGAATGCAATGGAGCGTTCCCCTCTGCGTCGTAGAAAAGGATCATTTCCTCCCGGGGACAGCCATTTCCCGCTCCCATCGTAAGCAAGGCCCCCAAGGATCGGGAAGAGCCGTGCTTGGCCGCTTCGTGGATGGGATAAAATTTATGGTTGTCCACTTTCTGAGGGGATGCGCCAAACATTTCCAGCTGTAATATAAATTATATACATAAGCATTGAATTCAATTTGTTGCCCCACAAATGCGTACATAAATAAAATAAAAAAAGGATGGACACTAACCAAAATCTTGACACATTCCTCATGATCAAAAATGCAGGCTAGATGAAGGGCACTTCGCCCATGCTCGTCCCCTTGATTCGGGTCAATGTTAGGCACAAATTTGGCCATGGCCAGGAGACAAGCTGGTTTGTTGAGGACGCAAGCCATGTGCAAGGGCGTATGCGTGTGTCCGTTGGAATTCCGAGGATTGGCTTTGCTATATAACGAAAAAATCCAATTCAAAATTTCATGTTTAACACCATTTTCGCTTTTGTTCCAGTTTCACAACATTAAATCCTGCTCAAAGGACCAAAATGTAAAGGAAACGTTTCGTAAATCTCATAAAGATTCTTGCCATTTCTGTTAGATCCGGCTCGAAGGACCAAATTGTAAATAAAACTTTACATTATTCTGATATATAGAATCTTTATTGTTATAATCGACTTTCTCTATCACGGTTATGCAAAAAGCACCAACACTTAACTGGTGTAGAGAATATCCGGTGTAGAAGGAATATCACAAGATCGTTATAGAAAAAAACATTTAATGGCGTGGGATTCAAAATTAAAGAAAAGCGGGTATAGGGAGATAAATATGCGAAGGCGTGGACTAAAACTGTTATATAGAGAAGAAGGTTAAACGGCGGGGGACTCGAACCTAGTGTAAAATCCATTATAGAGAGAGACGTATGCAAAGGCATGACCTAAAACCGTGATAAAGAGAGAGGCTGAATGTTGGGGAATTCAAAATTTCTCCGTTATAGAGATAAAACTGTAATAGGGAAAACTGTTATAAGCAGTGAATATATCATATAGTAAATCTCTCGGGCGGGCTTGTGAAGACTGTTATAGTGCGAAAACCGTTATAGGGAGGCCCGTTACAGAGAGAGTCGACATTTCTATGTCGCCTGCTATGTCTATTTCGCTGTCTATGTGTATCCTGCTCGAAGGACTAATTTGCCAGAAAAGATCATTTCCAGAGGTGGACGAAATACATCGTAATTAAAATACAAGTATTTCCAGAGGTAGACGAAATACATCGTAATTAAAATACAAGTATTTGAAATATGTAATTAAAATACATTTTTGTATTTTGTAATTTTTTTTAAATACATTTTTGTATTTTGTAATTTTTTTTAAATACATTTTTGTATTTTGTAATTTTTTTAAAATACATTTTTGTATTTTGTAATTTTTTTTTAAATACATTTTTGTATTTTGTAATTTGTATTTAAATACATTTCTATTTAAATTTGTATTTAAAGATATTCTGTGATTTAAAAATGCACCCGGGCAAAGCAGTATTTGTAATTTGTTGATTATGCTCTTAAATGAACATTAACGCATATTATACGTATTTTAAATACATTTATTTCCATTTTGTATTCAAAATACACATTTTAAATGCAATTACTTGTATTTTGTAATTGAAAAAAGTATTTAAATACATTATTGGTGTATTTTGTAATTTGTATTTTGTGCTCGGCGCAAAATATAATTGTATATTGTAATTTGTAATTATAAATACTTGAAACGCAGCCGAATGTAATTGATGTTTTGTAATTAAAGCCTCCGACTGTATTTGTAATTTGTATTTAGTAAATACAATTCAAGTATTTGGAACACTTCTGATCATTTCGATTCATTTGTGAATTATTGTGCTTGATGTGGTTCGAACCAAAAGGAGGAATTAATGCACATATTCCATGGGATGCAGATACAGATGCATGTATTTAAGTGTAAAATCATTCCAAATGAATTAAATGAATCTTACTGTTTCAAAAGCACATGAATGGCATCCAAAGCATCAGCCTCCACGGCCACATGAAGGGCGGAATTCCCCTGGAAGTCCGCGAGGTTCAAATCTCCGTCCATGTTCGCGATGATGTCCAGGATGCCCACGTTATTCTTCACCGCCGCATGATGAATCGCAGCCCGGCCCCTGCCGTCCCGGACACTCAATTTGGAGGAATCTTCCTCCAGGATTTGCTGGAACTCTTCCACATCCCCCCGTTCCGCTACCTGCATTTCCAGAAAAATAATCCCGGACAAAATTCTTGAAATTATATTCCCCATAATAGTCATTTGTTTAAATTAAAAGGTACAAGAATGAGACTTTTTAGAAAAGGATTTTACCCGCAAGATCCGAAAAGGGCTGGCCGAGAGAGGACTCACTTGTTCCTCGGCCTTGTCCTCCCGCAGGAATTCCAGGACTTCCACCAGATCCTTCGTATAAGCTCGAGATAGGAGCTTCTTCTTAATTAGGGCCAACATCTCCATGATAATCCGTGGAGGGCAAAAATTTTAGCAAACGCAGAAGATCCCAATGACAAAAAATCCTAATGCCAAACTACGTCTCAAAATCTATCTGCGAGAATCTTGTGTGCACGTGAAAGGACAGGTGAAGCTCCACTGAAAGTGAAACGACCCTAGGCAGGACAATTTAGATGGAATTACTCTCTCCAGTCATTTACAGGCTATTGACAAGGCAATAAAGAAGAGTCAACCTACTCGGATCCCAATTGGATTTTTTTTTTGCACATTGCCGTGGGCGTATAAACAGTGAAAGCCACTTGCACTTAATTGCCCCTCGAGCGGCGGAAATGAGACCATAGCATGCGAGGAGCTGTATGTACATCATTAGCCTATAAACTGCCAACTGCCACGAGAATTACTCTCCGACTCCCATCTACATATTGCCTGGGGATCGGTGCAGTTTTAGCTATTATGATTATTATGTATTAGACCATCCTGGAGCTCCGAACGAATACGAATAATATTCGAATATTCGAATTGAAACCGAATACAATCCCAATATTCTGGATTCGGTTCAATTCGAATCGAATACGATTACAAGTAAAAACCGAAATTGCTTCCTAAAGCGAATCCAAACCGAATACAAATCTAGACTGAGTATTTGTATGTAAATTCGAATCGAATACGAAAAAAAATTCACAAAATACTCGATTCTATTGATCCGTATTGGTTTTCCACAAAAAGTGATAATTTACCTAAAAAATGTGACAGGCTTTCAGCACATGTATTTAAGTCTATAGTTTTACGTGCATTTGGTCATTATTGGGTCTTAAACGACGATATTTTGGATTATATTCAAATTGAATTCGAATCCAATTCAAATAAAAGTCCGAATCGAATATTGTTCGAATTTAAGAATCGAATACAAACCGAATTCAAATCACAATATCGCTTTTTTTTTAAAAATCCAATTAGGGAGCATTATTCGATTCGAATAATCAATCCAAATCCAAATAGTAGCAAAAAAAAAGTCGAATTTTCAAATTCGAATCGAATACAAACCAAAGCTTGAAAATATTCGATTATTTCGGAGCTCTAGACCATCCCATTGTTGGTGTGTTCCTGACCTCACCATAAACTTTGTCTCGCCTTGCTCTCCCCAAGAAAATTAACGGGATTATCATGCCACACTCTTTTCAGGGAAAAACGACTCCGGCAGTGGATGACTGATGCTATGCCAGAGGATGGTCATTCCATGCCAAAGGGTTCTACGTAGTATCAAATGGATGAAAGGTGCATTCGTGTAGTCATTGGCCCGTAATTTCCGTTGGTGTGCTCACTCGGGAATTAATTATTATCGTCTCGTCCGTCTCCACGGGATTTCCTGGGATGGAGTGAGGAGCAACGGGAATCATATGGGAACTCCGTCTGTTTATGTCCATAAAGGCGGTCAGACATTTTTACTACCCCTTCAGTCTTACCCGTGACAAATGGAAAAGCTTTTTGTATACAGAAATTAAATACAAAATACGTAATTCGTAAAGTAAAAGCATATACAAGACATTATCCCAAAATGTTGGGATAAAATTAGTAGGTTTTCAACAAATTCGGTAGAAAAGAGTAATTTTGTATAACAGAAAAACCACTAAAATTTTACAATTTGTTTATTTCCAACCCACAATTAGCATTTTTTTTAAAATCCATCAAAAAGTTGCCTGAATTTTGATAATAATATGAAAGCATAATTGCTACGGAAAACGGCCACATTCAGTGATAAAAAGCATTAATTCTTAAAGCGTATTCTTTTCACAAGAAAAGCATAAGTTGGCTCGCCCTACCTATATCTAATGTATGCCTATTATGTACGACCAATTTTGTCAAATTTGTCGGTCCGTGAGTAAGGCAGAAAATGCTTAAAATTTAGATTTTCGAAAATATTTATTACTGGAAATGCCAGGTTTATAAAATATGTGAGAAAATTTTAGGGAAAATGAGCATTCGATCCTAAAACTTGGAAATTGCAAAAAATGCTGTGCATACAATCATTCTCTTAACAATTGAAATGAAACCAGGTTTTTTCCCGCCATATCATTGTAATAATAAATTCTCCGCAATAGCTGGAGTTGATATGAAAGATCGTATTAAGTAAAGCAAACATTTACTCTGCGTTCACTCGTTATTGTAGCAATCACTTTGGTCCATATGTGTGTCACAATAATTATATGCGGCCTCTTTCAAGCCAAAGCCATAAGAATCCACGGACGGAGCCACTCCATCAGGCTAAAGTACACAAATCCTTCCAGCGGAGGCTCCCCCGACGTATTATGAACTACCGCACCCGGACGACCCGCCCGAATTACAAGCTGAGTCAACATTCCCTGGAGGTGCAGATCAGTCCCATTCGGATTCAAGCCCAGCAACGCTCGCCCATAATATGCGTTCTTGTGAGGACAATCCTCAGTCTCACTCCGGAAATCCAATGAAGGAGGGAAGACGCCCGGGAAACAAATTTGGCTCTTCAAAATTTGCCGGTATTTACCGCTGGAGCCCTGCAATTCTTCCAAGTGCATGGGACTAAGATGGAGACTCTCCGCGTAGATTTGACTGCAGGATCCTTTGGAGGACGGCACAATTGGGTGCAATCTAATCCGATCCAACCCGGGCCCCTGCAAGGCAAATGCGAGATGTCGGGGTTCATTTGTCCCTGCAAAGATACGAAACTTAATTAATTTTATATATTTAATTTATATATTTAATTTGATTTTAAGCACACGAAATTGCCCAGGTAAGATTTACCCCCCAAAAAGGAAATGGGCTGAACTTTCTCCCCAAAGCGAATGGTCTTCCTCGTCCTGATCACAGCCACGTCCTTGTGCCGGATGGAGGCCACGTAATTGAAATGCAGGAAGACCGTCTCCACCTCCAGAAAATGTCCCTCCGAGCCCCTCTCATTCACGACGGGGCAAAAGGCGGCCGTCACGATTTTAACCCTTTCCAGTCTCTCCGGCCGTCCGTCTGGAATGAGGAGGCAACTGGCGGGGATGAGAACGTGGCGGTCGTCCAAAATTGTCCCACTGCAGAGCTTGTGCCATTCGGGGAAAGCTGCCCGGGGATTTTCGGGGGTGGTTTTTTTCCAGCAGCGGGTATTCTCCGGGGAGTCGGTTACAATGTCCACGTGCCATTTCCAGGGATCGTTACTTTCCTGGAGATGCATGTCGATGTGGGGCGAGGACTGGTGAGTGTCCAGGGGGATTCCTTGGGGAAAGTGGGGACTCCGGCGCCAATTTTCGAATCTTGTGGTCACACACAGTTCTGGATGCAGATTAGCAAAATTAGAATTATTCCGTAACGATAATTGTACGGGTACAGTCGACTCTCTCTATAAGAGCACCCTATCTGCACCAGAAAAGTGCTCTCATAACGAACTGCTGGTATAGAGAATTATTTTTAAAAAAATATTAATATTAATTAATTAAGATTATTTTCAGTCTTAACTTCTATAATTTTCGGAATTCTAACAATGTTTACACAATTGGGCGCAAATATTTGCATTTTAGTGAAAAAAGAAAGAAATTGTGCTGGTATAGAGTTCCGGTGCTGTTATAGAGAAAGAGTTAATGCTGAAGGGATACCTGGCTTAGGCGCTAATCCTCTTATAGGAAAAAAGTGCTGTTATAGTGAGAGGAATGCGAGCGAGGGAAGAAAATACCCTGCTGTTATAGAGTGACTGCTGTTATAGGGAGTGCTCTTATAGAGAACGCACTTTACGTGGTAAAGCCGTAGGGGGGATGCATCACTGCTGTTATAGAGTGAGTGCTCTTATAGGGAGGGCCGGTATAGGGAGAGTCGACTGTATATCGTAGGGATGGCAACGATTCGATTCTGAATCGGATTTTTTGACTCAATTCGATTCGACTCAATTCAAATACGTGAGAATTTGATTCGATTCGAAACTGTGAAATTAAATATTATATCAAGGTGACTTGCATTTATTTAAACTGGCAAACTATTAGATTTCATTATATCGTCACAATAATATGTTTTTTAGATCGTTTGATGCATAATTCGATTCATTCAATGAGCTTGAATCGAATCGAATCGTTGGCATCATGAATTGGAACGAATTTCGAGTTTCGATCCGATCCGGGCTTTGAAACGAATCAAACTAAAAATTTTGGATCAAATTGGATCGCCGTGTCCTATAGTTTATCTATCTAAATACCTGATTTCTTCCTCTTCGCCTTTGTAACGGCGAGGATGCGGAGCTTCCAGCGGTATTTGTGGCTGGAGGCGATGAAAAGGAGATTCAAATTTCCTTTGTTGAGAGTCCAGCCTTGGTTAAGCTCGATGAGCACTGTTGTCAGCCAATGAATCAAGCCATTAGTACAAACAAATTAATAGAAATACCCGGGAAAATTCAAAATTTGAAGTAAATTAATAAAATAAATACCCGGGAAAATTCAAAATGCTGGATTAATAATTTATTTCAAGTTAAATGAAATTTTGCATACCCGAATATCCACTCAAATACCCGCAAAGGGGATCGGGCATCCAGTCAGAAAATCCTTTGATGAGGAACATGTCCGAGTCACACTTAAGACCATTCGGTTCCTTCGGCTCCAGTTCAAACCTGGTCAACTCCAAATGGATCCCTGCCATGCTTTCGGGGTACTGAAGAGTAAAAGAGCAAATGAGGGAGCCCTCAGAATGTCCGGGATAGTCAGGCGACACAAACTGGAGTGTTCCGGGGTGTTTTAAGACGCCGCTGGAGCCACATGTGGATCGGTTCAGTTTGTGGGATACTGCAAATACAAACCAGAGGTGTATTGACAGATCTGGACAAATTTGGAGGATAAAATCCAAAGATCAACATTTATGATCAAATTACCATCGCAACAGGCTCTCCTGTTGGTGCAATAGCCCAAAATCTTCCCCCCGTCACTCAGGCAGAGTTCATCGGGGACGCAGAAGCCTGGACAAATTTTACCTGTTTGTGAATTAAAAATTTGCATGTTTTCCGTCATAACATTTAGATTGAAAAATGAATTAAAAATTTAAATTAAAAATTTAAATTAAGAAATCAAATTAAAAAATTATATTAAAAAATAGTCTGCAAGAAATCGTATCATTCCAGAAACTTACCCAAGGTGAAATGCAGGAGCAAGGCTGCTCCAAAAGCAAAGATGCTTGTGGTTTGTGAAGAAATCTTCATTTTCCAGTTTTAAGTTACTCAATAATAATAATCAAAAATCAAAATTCCAATTCAAAAAAGAAGCATGGAGGAGAAGAAGCACACCAGAAGCTAGAAGCTTCCATAAAATAAAGTACAAAGCTAAACAATCCAGCTCTTTCCTGGCAAAAACTTCGGACTGGAAAAAAGTGAAACTCAGGAGCGTCCATTTGTCTGCATGCATTTTTGTGTGCATGTGATATGCATATACAAATCTTAGGGATTTGCCTATACAGGCATAGACACACGCCAAAAAGGTGAATACACGCTCTTTAATTTTACCGTCCAAATAAATGATCAGCAAATAACGAAGACGTACAAATGCTCGCGAGAATCCTGGATTATAATGCATGTGTGTGCGCATATCTTTCTATGAAAGAACAAATATGTTTCTATGGACAATGTTGAACCTGTCCGCATTTGATTGCTGATCTCTGGACAAGACAATGAATAGAATGGGGCTGGAAACCACATGGAAAACCTGGAATATCCAACAAATGTGAAGGAATGGAAAAAACCCGCATTATCTCTTGATGCTCACGCTATGAAAACATTATTACAATAAAAAAGGAGTTCCATATCCTGTCATCTGCCCATAAATAATGAAATCGGCAATTTGCATGCGGACAAAACTCGGTGCGTGCCGAGTTTTTATTGTGTGTATTTGTATATATTCTAACGGACAACAGTATCCATGCATTGGTGGGTGAGAAAGCAAATTTGCAGTTGAGAAAAAAAAACATTTTCTTTTCTGTTGTCTCCTTTTTAGGAAGTGAAAGTCGATCACACGCTATGTGGGATGATTGCATACTTATATACAGATCTATATATGTATGCACAGTACACGCAATTACCCACGAATATATAGAATACAAATGCCTCCACTATATGCACGTATATCCACTGGATCTGTGTAAGAAATCGATACATGCACATAGCCCCTCACATTCTATTATACTAAAAAGGCTGTCATTCGAGAACTAAATACATTTGTGGCTGCCAATATTCCTGAAGCGAATTGTAGATTTGCTTTCTTCATCTCCACGGGCAAATATTATTACGGAGCTTAGAATTTAGGGACTCGGGAACAGAGTGGACAATAAAGTACTAACTACAACACACAAAAGTTTGGGGGAAAGGGAATAAGTATTTATTTAGTAAATACCATTACGTACAAAATAGTGCACAGCACGAAGCCCAATTAAAATAAACTTATAAATGTACAATTGAGTCCACGGCACGAAGCCCAAAATTAAATTAATTTGACTGTGTTTGAGCATCGTCAAGGCCTGGAAAACATTGGTAATGCTGTTTGTGAGCTTTTTGTGGTCGTTCTCCCAACGTAAAAAATTTCAATGCAAGTGGCAACTAACCGACTGAGTCACTTGGGATTCCTTCCTGTTTCGTATGCAACAATGGTCACAACAACAATGGTATCATTGACCACCCAATATTCACCCCGTTCTGTGGCTTCGTGCTTCTGCCTTTGCATTGTTCCTTCTTTGAAAGCGACCCCATTCAAATGACGACCAGTTGAGCCAGGGTGGGCAGAGGATATGTTATTTGCAGGGAAATAGGATGTCGTGGTTGCGGAGAGATCCGAGCGCCTGGATTCTGCTCCTCCTTTCGGGGGCGACGCTGGTCTCCGTTGAGCTGATTTTGGAGACGACCCGCTACCGGGAGCCTTGGTCAACGGACTGTGAGACGCTGAGCTTCAGACCGGAGCAGTTCTTATCCTGTCTCTGCCTCACCGGCCTTCATGCCTTCAAGATTTCGAAGGTGGGCGGGGTTTTGCCGGAATGGAGGTTATTCGGGGCGGAGGAGGAGGCCTGCTTCCCCTTGGGGGAATGGGTGAAGGAAATCACCAGGATTTCCGAGGACTCCAAGGAGCCTTCCATTTTCAAGATGGGTCCTTCCAATTCCTTTGCCGTGGCCGGGATTCAAGATTGGCAGGGAGAGGTCCTGGACCGTTTCAGGAATAAAGTTTCATACTGTCTTCGGGGTATGCTCTTTTCACTTAATTATGTGGAGGCTGTGTGTAAAAGCATATCCGATTTGTGAAATTTGTAAATTATTCCCGGTTTCCAGCTATTTTAACCGTTTCCGTTCAAAAAACTTTCTATTTTGCGAGAAAAACCCTTGAAAAAATCGCGCGACAGAAATTGTTTAGCTAAAAAAACACAAAAATAATTCAGGGCCCTCAAATTACACTCGGTCATCAAGTTTTGCTTGATTTACCAATTTGCTTGAACAATTTGTCTCGCAATTTCTCTAAAATATTTGAATCCGATTTTACCTGAAAAATTTTGTTTTGCTATTTCTCTGAAAAATGTTCCTCCGAATTTCTCTACAAAATTTGTGTCGGAATTTCTCTGAAAAATTTTCCTCCGAAATTCTCTACAAAATTCGTCTCGCTATTTCTTTACAAAATTTGTCTCGCTATTTCTCTACAAAGCTTGTCTCGCTATTTCTCTGAAAAATTTGTCTCAGAATTTCTCTGAAAAATTTCCTCCGAATTTCTCTACAAAATTTGTCTCGCAATTTCTTTAAAAAATTTGCCTCGGAATTTTTCTGTAAAATGTGTCTCGTAAATTTTCTGAAAAATTTGCCTCGCAATTTCCTTTAACAATATGTCACGCAGTCTCCCTGAAAAATGTGTATGCATCAGGAATTTGCTGTAAATATTGCCTCGCAATTTCGCGGAACATTGGCGCGGTTAGCAATTTCACTTTTATTGACTCAATATGATAATTTTTCCTGAATATTTTCCTGTTTTTCCTGGCTTTGGCTTGCTGGCGAACCCAAAAATTTCTACAACCCTGAAGCATACTAACATTCGTAATCACACAATTTAACAAGACCAAAATTCTCCCAGGTGCTCCCACGACCGATTCATACTGCACCTACAACATTAAATCCCCCGAAAAACTGGACGAATCCCGCTTCCGCCCAGGCTGTTCCTACCAGTCTACCCTCATAAACCCCGTAAACTGTCATTCCTTCACCCCCCAGACGAATTCCTCCAAATCCGAAGTGTGTTACCTGGTGCCTCCCGTCTTCGAGGACCCATCTCCGCGTCTCAAGCGGGCAACCGTCCCAAACGGGACGGATTTCGAGGAGGAAGGCGGTGAGAACAGCACCGAGATTGACCCCGAGAAGATCAAGGGAAATCCCGAGATGATGAAGTCCATTTCGATTTACGTGAAGAACCAAGTTGAGACGATTATTCGAAGAAGTTTGCCCGATGCCAAGGTATGACATGTGAATCGGTATTCGAATTCAAATCGGAATTATATTCATGTTTTCCCGCATTTCAATTGGAATTATATTCATGTTTTTTTCAGTATTTTAATTGAAATTATATTCATGTTTTTTTCAGTATTTGAATCGGAATTATATTCATATTTTTCTGTATTTCAATCTGAATTATTATAGTTATTTTTGTCAAAATAATATTTTAATTGGAATTTCAAATTACAAATACATTCGAAATTCAAATTCCCATACAAAAGTTGACATTTGGATTCCGATACTTTATTGATATCTGAAAATCCCTTCATAATACTGCTAATTCCCGCCTTCGGGCAAGTTTTTTTTGGCAAAATCAAGGTATTCTAACGATGATTTTTTCAATTGGCAGTAATATAACTATTTCGTCCGTAAAAGCATCGATTTTTTGCAAAATCAAAATTGCGGAGTCAATTTATAATTTTGTAAATTGATTTTTGCGTTTTTTAAACTACAAATTATGCCAGATTGCATTACAAATAAAGTTTTAAAAGTATTCAAAAAGGGTTCGAAAAGTTTTCATATGTCTGAATATTTGAATAAAACTGTATTGGAATTAGAACTTTATTATATTTTAGATATCCGAAATTCAAATTTGTATCCACAATTAGGAAAATCACGTATTTTATTTAGAATTTTAATTCATAATTTAGAAAACACGTATTTTATTTAGAATTTTAATTCATAATTTAGAAAACACGTATTTTATTTAGAATTTTAATTCATAATTTAGA
>JAQGBT010004901.1:0-15466 GCA_034698585.1 Disparrhopalites patrizii
GGATGATTTATACATCTCATCGCTGCTCCCTACCATTTCCCTGTCCCTCCTCACCTTTGTTTTATTTTTATCACAAGAAAAAATATAGTTAGTTCCTCTCAATCTAAACTCTATAAATAAAGAATGTACAACTAATTTGATTTTCATCCACTACAACTTCTTCAAAAGTTTGTCTGTGGACGAGGGAGAATGAAGCGGATATGCAAGTTCAAGGGAATATACGGGAAGCCGAGGGTGGGAAAAGGGGGAGGCGTATGAATTACAGATACAAATAATAATAATAAAAAAAAGGAGTCACATCACATTGATATTAACTGTTGTTAAAAAAAATACAAGAGTGAGAGGAAAAGAGCTTGAAATGACCGTTTATTAGTGACTGTGAATACGGCGGAGGAATTGTTATCCCATGGTAAGGCGCTACAGAGCTGAGAGAGCGAGAGAGAGAGAGAGAGAGAGAATGCATATTGATGAGTTGATTATTGCTACTACTACTACTGCATCCACCACGGCCAGTATTTACTACGTGTATTCCTTTCGTTGGAGAAACACTTGAGTTTCTGGATGAACAGGAAGGTGGTTCGAATGCAGCAGGTGTGGGAAAATGCTAATTTTTTTGGGTGTCGCACCGCTCTTGACGACCCTCCATTTCCAAGCAAACGGCTCTGTCTCTCACTCTTCCTTCTCTCTCTCGCTTTCCGCGCTGTCATTCTCCCGTCTCGTCGTCTACTCCTTTTCTCCCCGTCCGAGTCTCTCCTTCTTATTCTCTCTTTTCCTTCTCCTTTCAATCTCACTCTCTATTTTTCCTCTTCTCATGCTTTTAATCTTGCTCTCTTTCTCTCTGGCTGCCTTTATTGGAAACTTATTAAGTTGTAGGTACATTCCCTCTATACATTTTTCTCCATCGCCACTCTCTCTCCATCTCCCTCTTTTCTCCTCTCGCTCTTGTCGATATTGTCTCTCTCCCTCTCTCTCCGAGTTTCTACCTTCAACTATTTATTTATTTCTCGCTCTCTCTCCACCTTTCTCCGTCTGTTCATTCTTCCTCTCTTTCCGCATTTCTCTCTCTCTCTCTTCACCCTCTCTCTCTCCAAAGCTTTCTCTCTGTGTTCGTCTCTGCTGTCTCTACCTTTTCTCTCTCCCCTTATTTCTTCCAATCTCTTTCTCTGTCTCACTCTCTGTTCCTCTCTTTCTGTCTCTTTCTCTGTTCCTCTCTTTCTGCATCTTTCTCTGTTCCTCTCTGTCTCTCTTTCTCCGTGTGTCTGTTTTTCTGTCTTTCTCCGTCCCGCTTTTTTTCTCTCTTTCACTCTCTATTCCTCTCTTTCTCTACACCCGCTTCTCTTCCTGTCTCTTTCTTCCTCTCTCTATTTCCATCTCTCTTCTTCCCTCTCACTCTCCGTGCATACTGCTTTCTCTCGGGTACCTTTTGCGTTACTCTCTTTAATTGTTACCATTGCTGTGCCTGGCCTATCTTCGGTAGTCTCTGTATGTCTTTGCTTTCTCTTTTTCTTCCCTCTTCCTTTTTTCTTCCCTTGCCCCGCTTTTCGCTGTCTGTACCAATCATCCTACTTTATATTTACAGTAAAAATCCCTCTTTTCCTCTCCCCTTAGATTGATCCTCTTTCTCCGTATTTTCTTCTTCTGTTCTTTCACCACATTTTCCCGTCTTTCTCTCTGTCCTCTCCTAATGAGTCTTTCTCTATGCACGTTGTTCTGTATACAATGTTTTTCTCATCTCTTACTTGGATTCTATTTCCATCCCAAACCGCTGTAGTTCCTCTTGTGTCCTCCCTCCCTTTCTGTCACACTCTCTGTTCTGTTTAAGTTCCTCGGGCTCATTCCCACTCTTTTACTTTTTCTTAACCTCTGGATATTGTAAGTGACCCCAACACTTTTTTCCTTTATTTCTCCCACTCTAAAAAAAAGGAGAGATGCATTTTTGTTGCTCTCTATCTTCGTGCCTCTATTTTTCCCACCCTGTCTCTTTCTTTTTCCAGTATTTCTCTCTCTCTCTCTCGTTTTCCCATGTGAACTTGAGGACAGCTCATACACGCTGCGGCGCATTGTTTATTTTCGTAGCTGATGACGATTAAAACATTTTTGTTTGTCTCCTACGGCCTGCCGGTTCTCCCTCTCCTCCCTCGCACACAATCCATGGTGTACAGGGAAGAACACACGCTCGCCTCCGTATGCATGTAGGATTTTTATTTTTTTTTGAAACAGAAGCTCTGTAAGAAACTCATTACTTATTATGATGGAGCTCCTCTTAGAAGCTTAGTTTATGGGGAGGGGGATATTTGGTGAGGTTTTTGTGAGAGTGTGTCTGTGTATTTAAGTAACGTTCTGTGTATACTTAATCACACGACTACGGAGCTAGACCAGAACCAGTCTCTCACTCTCCACCGACCTTTTCTCTGCATATTCCCTTGTGGAATTGACAGCGGAAATGGATGGTCAGGCAGTGAGTCCTTATTCTCATCCAACAAAATCAACTACTTACTTGTATATTTACTTCAGCAGATGTATACACCTTCTCTCTCTCTCTCTCTCTCTCTCTCTCTCTCAATCGTAATATACCGCTTTACTCGCCATCACTTGTTTCAGTTATGCACTCACCTGTTCGACTTCCCCCTGGCAGAACGTTCTCCCTGGGCAATATGTGTACTTTAAGAATAAAGTAGACCTACAAGAGCCTTTTTTCTTGCTACTGATTCCCTACTACTATCACTCTTTAAGCACCATGTACATGCACCGACTTCCAATGTGAGGTTATAAAAAAAAGAGGAAATTCTTCTGGTGGATATACAATTGAATTCAATAATAATTTTCCGAGATCCTTCTCTCACCTCTCTCTCTCTTTTCCTCAGCCTTGCCTTCAATATTGGACTCTTAGTAAACTACATTAGAGGAGTGTATGACACGACACGAGCGTTTGTTGGTGCAAGTCAACTAGCGGTTCACCTGTCTTCCGCTTTCAACCCAAAGTCCGCTCCCACTTGAATTTTTTTAGCAAGTTCCTCTTTGTATCCTCTTTCTGTCTCTCTCTCTCTCTCTCTCTCTCTTTGCTCTTCTTTTTCTCGCCTTATATACTCTTTAATAAGTACTTACCTAAGTATAAATTATACATATATACATACGAAGGCTTACCCATTGTTTTGGACAAAGTGCTCGGACTTTTAGTTGCAAAATAGTGTTATAAATTATGAAATATATTGAACAGAATGTTCCCCTTTTTTACAGTCCAGCCCAGACATTAAAATGAAACTAAAAGCATATTTGGTGAAACATTTTATGACAAGGAAACTAGTCAGACACGCCACATTCTAATCATACATAAACAGGCTATCATGGGGGGTTTTCTGCGCGAAGTTCCAAAAATAGGAAAAAATTTCGAACTGGACATGGTGTGGAAAAATGATCGTAATGTGGTCAACTCTTGTTCAACTTTAACGGAGCTTAGTAGACGGGCTTTACAATAAAATTATACGTCAAATAGGATGTTAATCTTGTTTTTATTGCTTTGGAGCTAGGTCGCAGGAATTCTGTGAGCAATCATTTTAAGAATCTATGTCACTTGGTTCTAGGGTTACAGCTAAGAGTCGGCGCACTTAGTCAAAAACAACCCTTGAGTATCAATATATGACTGAGTTCAGGAGGGAACTTAGCCAGTATTTAAAGCTGTGAGTCTCAACACCTTGACTTTTAATGGTTGCTTCAACTACAAGTGGAGAGGAAAGGCAACGCATATCCGCAAAGAATAAAAAAAAACTCACCGAAGGATGTACGAAACAGCTAGAAATTCAGTATGAAATAGCATAATCATTTTTTTAATAACAAACACATGTACTTTTTTTCTAAAATAAATACATAGGAGAAATGTGGAGGAGATACCTTTATCCCACAGATTCTTATGGGCATGTTCCTGTCGTGCACTTTTTCCTCAACGAGTCACATCCTTTTGTATTACTTTCCCGAACAAAAAAAGGTGGGGTGAAAGAGACAGAGAGAGAGAGAGAGAGAGGGCTTTCAAGAAGTTGGACAAGGGAAACAAAGCCGGACCTAATGAAAATTAGCTCTTATTTTGACAAGCATTATTAATTACTCATGCATATAGAGAACTGCATTGGATTGCATAATAGTTTCTACTTAAAGAAGAAGAAAAAAGTAGTACGTGGTACACATTGAACCAACTTGCCGCTGGAGGCTCATCAACACCCCAATATTTAAAGGGGAGGCTGGACTCATTCACAGGGACAAGATGGGATTGAGGAGATGGGCGTTATTCACACTTCTCTCTCTCTTTCTTTCTCTCCTGCCTTTTGCGGACTTTCTTTCCATGTGCATATGGTTAGTGTGCAAAGGGGGGAAACCGTATGCATGCTTTGATATGATTGCAATTGTACAAACAAGGTTTTGTGTGCTCAAGACCAAAAAGAAACTTTCTGGAGGTAACCTCTCTGTCTCAACATCTTTCTTTCTTTCCTTCTCACCTCGCTCTATCTCTTTCTCTCCTTTTAGCTCTCTTTCTTCCTCTCTTTCCCTCTCTCCTAGTCTGTCTTTAGTTCTTTCTTTCTTGGCCTCTCTCCTCGCTCTCTCTCTTTCTATATCTTTCTCTCCATTTAGCTTTCTCTCTATTTAGATCTCTTTCTCTTTACATATCTTTTTGTCTCTCTTTCGCTCCCTCGCTCTCTTTCTTTTTAGATATCTTTTTCTTTCTCTTTCACTCTCTCGCTCTCTCACGCTCGCTTTCTTTCTCTCTCTTTCTTTTTCGATGTCTTTTTCTCTCTCTTTCGGTCTCTTTCGCACTCTCTCGCTCTCATTCTCTCTCTCTTCAGATCTCTTTAGCTCTCTGTCGCTCTCTTTCTCTCTGTTCAGATTTCTTTCTCTCTTTCTTCATATATCATTCGCTCTCTCGTCAGATCTCATTCTCTCCCTCCTCGCTCTTTCTATCTCTCTCCTTCTCTCTCCTCGTTGTCTCTCTCTTTCTCTCTTCTCGTTGTCTCTCGCTGTCTCTCTCTTCGTTGTGTTTCTCTCTTTCTTTCTTCTCGTTGTCTCTCTCTTTCTCTCTCCTCGTTGTCTCTCTCTTTCTCTCTCCTCCTTGTCTCTCTCTTTCTTCGTTGTGTCTCTCTCTTTCTCTCTCCTCCTTGTCTCTCTCTTTCTTCGTTGTGTTTCTCTCTTTCTTTCTCCTCGCTGTCTCTCTCTTTCTCTCTCCTCCTTGCCTCTCTCTTTCTCTCTCCTCCTTGTCTCTCTCTTTCTCTCTCTTCCTTGTCTCTCTCTTTCTCTCTCCTCCTTGTCTCTCTCTTTCTCTCTCCTCCTTGTCTCTCTCTTTCTCTCTCCTCCTTGTCTCTCTCTCTCCTCGTTGTCTCTCTCTTTCTCTCTTCTCTCTCTCTCTCTTCTCCCGTCTTCTCTCTGTTATTATCTCTCTCTCTTTCTGTCTCCATATTTGTATGAGCCTAGGAGCTAATACGTTGCGTAAAGCGCTGGTGAGGGCCCCCTTTTGTCTTGCTTTATTGGTTTTTACAAGCTTTGGGTTAATTTATTGCATCATGCCTACGGCCTCTTCGGAAACTTGTAGGCAGCGTCATCCTCATCAATCTTTTTAAGTAACGTATTAACACATCATCTTGATTATCGGAAACATCTTTGTCGTTACATGCTATTCATCAGAGGGAGTGGAAGGGGGAGAAATATCCCTTTCATCTCTTTTAAACATTTTGGTTCCAGTCGAAATCCTTTTGGTTTTTTTCCTACAGCCATTTCTTCTACAGCATTTTTTCATGTTATTGTCCTCATCCATTTGTTTTTATTCCTACAAATTATTACATACACATCTATGTATGTATATGTATAATGTACTTATCTTACTAGGGCATTTAATCCGTTAAAATGTGGCTCTGCACACATTCATGGGAATATAATTTAGTAGGATGTGATGCCCAATTTACTACCAATTAGTGAAAGACAATTTTGACCACCCACAAGTTCATAAAATGGTCAGTAGGATCCTGGAATCATTTTGTAGATGAAAGTGCTTACGTATGTTTTAAATTTCCGTCCACTGGTTTACCCATTCGAAACGTTTCTGTTTAAAAACAATTAATTCCATCACATCTCGTGTCAAAATCCACTTGTGAGGCGCCGTTTGGTATGAATGAACTCAGTTATAATTGTACCCATATTTATTTTCGTGTGTTGATATCTGACATTGTTCCATTTCCCTCCCTAATTGTCTGGGGATTTAGCCTGTTAACGCAAGAAATTCTTTACCAAAGCAAAAATACGTTTTGGATACCATCTGATGTTTCCCATATTTCCTTTTTCCTTTAGTAAAGTACAGAGAGATGCCTTAAATTTTGTGGACGTCTCGGACCTTTTCAGTTGTAGGACATTCGCTCCATTCCCTTCCCATGATTGCATGTTGTCGCCTCTCTTCAATTTTCCCCTCTGACACTTGTGCCAAAAAAAAGGTGAATGTCAGTGAATATTGGATAGTATTAAAAATTAATGATTTGTAATATACTAACGTCTACATATGTATACGGTATGTATGGGAAGCATAAGGGGATTTTTTTTTATCTCCCAAGCAGATCACACGTCAAGTCCTAAATGTGGATTTAACTTGAAATTTTTTTTGGGGAGTAAGTCAGGGGTTAAATTATTTTTTTACACGACTCAGACATACCTAATGTACGTAATGTGGGAAAAAAAATCTGGTATATTTTTTTATTTAAATGACCTTCCATTTATTCTGCCGTAACAAATTCTGTAGACCTACTTAACTTACGCACATAATAAACAACACATCTTACGTAAGAGAAAAGGGTTCCGCTTCTGCAGTTCCTTTCCCCCCCCCCATCTTTCTGCACTGTACTTTAATATTTATATAATACTGAAGCAACAACAAAAACAACAAAAAAAATTCTTTCTCACTACATGTGAAAGTATTTGGTGCGAGAGGGGGGAGAACTGACCACTGGCACTCGTTGAATGCACTCTTAAACCTAGTAATGACACAGACACCTTTTCGATTCCTCTCAAGTATAAACGGTGTACTACAGGTCTGCAGTATAGCAATTATTTTTGCTGTACTTATCACAGGTCTAGGGATTACGACTACTCATTATCACTTTCCCCCCAGATGCATTTTATTCTGACTCACATATTTTTTTCCATGTAAAAGGAAGCTTGTTGGGCAACCAATTTCTTGTTATCGTGTACTTGAAATCATTCTTTTACTACTGCATAGGTATATCATGATAGTGAGAGAGAGAGAGAGAGAGAGAGAGAGAGAGAGAGAGAGAGAGAGAGTGAGAGGCGGAGAAAAACCGTGATGGTCAGTCATACCGTCTTATGAACTTGACTTGGTTAGCTAGGAAAGTGTGTAGTATTAATTATTAAGACATACTAAACCATTCATAACTGCGAAAAAGGGCAAGTAAGTACAAGGTACATTTAAAACACCATATGTCTCTCTCTCCACGTATCTCTTGTCTCTCCAAGTTTTTCGCTCATCAGCTGTTCTCTGTCAGTTCTCTCTCATTCTTTAGCTTTTCTCTCACTTCTCTCTCTTTTTAGCACTTCGCTCTCACTTCTCTATCACTTTTTATATTTTCTCTCGCTTCCCTCTCTCTCTCTTGAGCGCTTCTATCTCTTACTCTTCAGCTCTTCTCTCTCTCTCTTCCGCTCTTCTCTCTCTCTCTCTCTCTCTCTCTCTCTGTTTGCTCTTCTCTCTATGTCTTTAGCTCTTCTCTCTCTAGATCTTCTCTCTATGTCTTTAGCTCTTCTCTCTCTAGATCTTCTCTCTATGTCTTTAGCTCTTCTCTCTCTAGATCTTCTCTCTCTTTTTAGCTCTTCTCTCTCTCTTCAGCTCTTCTCTCTCTCTTCAGCTCTTCTCTCTCTCTCTCTTCCGCTCTTCTCTCTCTCTGTTTGCTCTTCTCTCTTTTTAGCTCTTCTCTCTCTTTCTTTTTAGCTCTTCCCTCTCTTTACTCTCTTAAGCTCTTCTCTCTCTCTTCAGCTCTTCTCTCTCTCTCTCTCTGTTTGCTCTTCTCTCTTTAGATCTTCTCTCTCTCTTTCTGTTTAGCTCTTCTCTCTCTCCTTTTAGCTCTACTCCCTCACTTCTTCGTCTCTTTAGCTCATCTTTCCCTATCGATGTTTATCTCCCTCTCTAACGATGTCACTCTTTCTCTCTGTAACGATGTCTCCCTTCCTCTCTCGTAAGATGTCTTTGTTTCTCTCTCACTAACGGTGTAAATCTTTCTCTCTGTAACGGTGTCTCTCTATTCTCTCTTTCTAACGATGGGCTTTATTTGACTCAATTTAGCCGTCTCTATTTTTCCCTCTGTCTCTAGCTTTTTTCTCTGTCACGATGTCACTTTTTTTCTCTCTCTATCTCTCCAGGTCTCCCTTTCTCTATTTGACCTTTCTTTGTGTACTCGGTTAAGCTCCTTTGTATGTGTCCCTTTGTTTATTTGGTTTTTCTCTATTTCTGACTTTCCTACTGGATTTAGTGTTCGTGTCTCCACTTTCTCTCTCTTTCTCTGGATCTTATTTCTGCCCTTTTCTGTTTGCATCCCTGCTGTATTTCTATTCTCTTCCGTCCGTCTCCGCACTCCCTTTCTCTCTCTATAAATCTCTGTGTTGAAACTCCATCGGTTGATTATCGGATCGATGTACACGTATTTATGTACATTTCCAACACGCCTCACCCATTTGTCTTGTATTATATAGTTATCCCAGTAGATAAGTACAAGGCCAGCCAATATTGCATATTTTTCCAAACGGCGAGTTTCTCGAGTATCAATTACATGGATTTTGACTGTGCACTCTAGGATCATTTGAGGGAAAGGGTGTGCTTAAAAACGTGTGGGATATGAGTGCATTAGTGAAGGGGGTTGCATCCCTTATTTTTGGGCACTGGTACTTGCACTTGCAACTGACAATAGATATTTTGGTGTGTAGAATCTTTCGTGTGCACTTTTTTTTTCTACAACTTCATGCTTTACTCATCCATATAATTTTCTCCGGGTTTTCTGCCTCAAACTTGTCCAACTTGTAATAGCCCCTTGGTACAGAACGGCTATGAAAAATTAATGTTTTTATTTACGGAGGAAAAACTCATTTTTGTCTGCCCACACGAGTCTATAGAGACGGTAGGTGTGACATTTAAAAAAAGTGTAGCATAGTACGCGTGCAAAAATCCCATTTCAGTAGAATATGATTGTTAGATTTTTTCAGTGGGACTAATAAAAAAAAGATTTACAAAAAACGGTAAGGACATGGACGTTTTTCAATGGAGAATAAAACACCTTTTTATGAGACCGCAGAGTTTAGAGTTAAAAGGGGAAGCTACTTTTCAAAAATCTGTACATTCGCGAGTCCAAAATTGCTTGTAACGGAGAAATAATGGTGGACTTGTGCGGTAATGTTAAGAGCACAAGTCCTGCTGTTGTTCACATGTAAAGTGTGCATTTTGAAGGGACAAGTAGAAATAAACTTGGAGGTTCCACAAACACTTTTTCCCCTCTTCCCTCCAGCCAGGGAGGCGGCATGAGAGTGTGTAAACTGCTGAGGTGTAAAACGTAGCTTATTATTATTACTTTTAAAAAAATGTACATCAATAAGATGTATCCACATGCTTTTTATATGGTGAATCATAAAGCTCAACAAATCGGGTCTTTACAAAGAAAGAGTAAAAAAAAAAAGGAAGGCGCAAAGTATTAAAAAAATCTCTCTAAAAATTTTCAGGGGTAAAAAAAAAAGGACCCACGCCCAAAGAGACTGCCTGGTGGTGGGAGAGTGTTGTGGCCATGTAAAAAGTCCCGTGTCTTTCCATGCATCAGGAGTGTTAAACAAAACCATGTGGTATTTATTGTATGTATAACGTATATACACCTTCATATATTTCCATTTATTCCAAATTCCTCCACACATTAATAGAGCTACAGGCAATGTTATCCTGCCACGAAAAAAGCTTGTCTCCATTCTGTCAAACACTAATTCGAGCATAATTGGTCAATTATTGAGGTGAAAGGGAGGTCTGTGTGGGGTAGAAAGGAGATGATCAGATTTGAAACTCTGTGAGATTCTTTTAATTGAATGCTCGTCTGGGTCGGGCGTTTAGACTATTAGGTAATAATAATAAGGAATGGACGCACTGACATTCCCTTTGCTCGGCCTTTTGCACTTGTCCCAGCTATAATTGACGTTATAAATGTGCCTTCAACCCTTTTAGCTTGTCATCCCCATGCCTATAAACGTGGAAGGGGAGCATTAGCAACTTTTCTAATGGGTGTTTATTATGACTTCCTTGAAATTTGAACTCCCGTAGATCCCTCCAAATCCCATCTCATCTTTATCGTGAAAAAAAAGGAGGGAATACCCAGGTTGAGCTTCTGTTCTAACATAAGTGTCACATTTCCCCCCAAATGTCTGGGCATGCACTTGCACCCTCCATGAAATCTGCACTGCGAAGGCAATAAAACATCTTTGCAGACGTATAAACCACCAAAGAAATGTAATATTTTTATTGGCTAACATCCCCACAGAATGCTCAACTCTGTTATTAATCCTTGTGTTTGTCTTACCGAACATCGTGAGTCATTAAGTAATTTTTTGAGGGGGAGAGCACTACCCACTTGTGGCATGTACTCTCCTACTTACCACCTTGTTCAGGCTCTATTTCAGCATTTATTTAAGTTTAAGTGGAAGAAATGCGGAATCTCTCTCTAGATTTTACCAGAGGAGGAAACCAATAAAGGTGTGCTTGATGAACATATACTGGGATTTAGCAGTGTAACGACGTATGCATACGAGAGGGGAATTTTTGTGGCAGTTAAAACATATCCTTTTATGTTGTACATTGACTTGTACCATAATAAATCAGGCACCGTATACGGAGGAGCAGGAGGGCGCTCCAGTAAAATGGGTTAGAGTAACACCTACTACATGTTTACTCTACCTCAACTGTAGTTTGTGCTCAAACAAAACGGTGGGCTTCTCGGCAACATAATGGGGTCGGTATAAGGCGAGGATATTTAATGAGCTGCGAGTCGGAAAGAGTGACATAAAAGAGAGCGAGACACAAAAATAAATGGACGAGAAGACAGAAATATAAAAGAGAACGATAGGGAGAGAAATAAATACGATAGAGCGAGGGAGCAGAAACAAACATGGCGCGAAAGAGGGGAGAGACACGAACGAGAAAGAGACGCTGAGAGAGAAAGCGAGAGATGGAAGAAACACATACATACAAGAGACACTGAGAGAGAAAGAGAGAAGAAAAACATATAAGAGACACTGAGAGAGAAAGAGAGAAGAAAAACATATAAGAGACACTGACGATGAAAGAGAGAGAGAGAGAGAGAGAGAGATAGAAGAGAAGAAAAACATACAATACAAGAGACATTATTGAGAGAGAAAGAGAGAGAAGAAAAACATACAAGAGGCAATGAGAGAGAAAGAGAGCGCATCAAAGAGAAGGGGGGAAATAGGACTTAGAAACAAATAAAATGCGAGAGAGGGAGATAGAGAGAGAGAGAGAGAGAGAGAGAGGGAAACGTGAAATAAAATGAGAGAGATAGAGGAGAGAGAGAGAGAGGGAAACGTGAAATAAAATGAGAGAGATAGAGGAGAGAGACGCACAAGGGAAATCCAGGGATCAAAAAGAATCAAAAAAGAGAAGAGAGGCGCAGCAGAGAAAATAACGGATATGATGGAGACAGGGAAAGGGAGATTTAAGAGCATCAAGCTCCGAGAAAATGAAAGGAGCGCGAGAAGAAAAGAGAGACGGATGAGAGAGAGAGAGAGAGAGAGAGAGAGAGAGAGAGAGAGAGTAGAAAGGAGAGAGACGGGATATACCAAAGTGAGCCGACGTTATCTAATAAAATCGTGCTCCAAATAGGTTCAATTATAAAAAATACCGTCACTACACAGTACACATGTCATCCTCCTTTTCCCCTATCTTTTTGCTGTCAATAAGGTACAACACGGATCTTGCATCAACACAAGAGCAAAATGTTTATACCCGTTCTACAATGAATGATACTGACTTTATACGAACTTTTGGATAAAAACTTTCTACGACAATTATTTCTGTATATTTTGCAATTAATTGTGCGAAAGCGTTTTTCAACCAGGTTTCCCCCTACATGTTTACGTACATGACACATATGTACAAGTATTCACTAACTCTACAAGAACCAGTGGGTTAGTGGGGAAGGGAAGATATTTTTTTCTATTAATTTTTTTGAAAGAATAAAAATAATTCTCGGAAGAACGTATCAGTTAAATCTTCTTTTTTTAATTTTGAGATTGCATTTCTAACTCAATCTCTGACTGATTTCGGAGTAACGAAGTTGTAATAATAATAGAATGTGTAATAAAAAAAATATTTCTGCCTCGTCACTCAGTATCGCTTTACGTTATGCGCAGCAATGGAATTTTTGCTATTAACATAATATTTATTATTATTACTGCAAGTACTCCGATACAGTCAAGCGTCAGAGAAATTACAGTCGAGAAATTACAGGAATTCTAGGAAAGTTGTTTTAGATAAAAAAGATATGTTTCTCCCCCACATATCAAAGTATGGCTATGTGGGATGGCAACTGTGAACGGTGAAAGTGTTTTCAGTTTGTGCCCAAAGAAAAAAAAATCATTCTAACCTGCATTGCAGCATGGATTTAACCAGAAATCATGGAAATCTGACAGTCTTTACAGTGCAAATTGTGCAAGGGAGAAATTATTGTTGAGAACATTTTTTTCTTAGGCCATTTCAATTCTAATAAGGAACAGTTATGGTCCATATTACTCTTTCCCAGTCACATTTATTACAAGTCCATTTTTTGCGTGCAATAAACAACGATACAGAATTTTTGAGTTCAAAATCTGCTATAGAATTTTCAGACATCCAGAAGCTTCCCGTCCCCTCTTTTGGTTTGAACTAATCTAATTGCTTCATGTACAAACAACTATTTCAGAGACTTTTAAATTTTAAACTAGCAGTATGTATATGTATGTACTATGTACGTATGCTATTTGCGGGGAGACTCTGCTTACAGGTGTCCAAATCACGCAATTATTACGGCTTTTTTAATTATGCGACATACTGTCTCTTTTACCACTATTGTGATAACGTTTTTCCTCCCAGCTATTTCCACTTATGAACACACGAATACACTTTACTTTTGAAGAGATACAGAAACAACGTGATGAGTATAGAGGAAAGAGCGAAAAACAAGAGAGACAGACACAGGAGAGAGATACAAGAGAGAGAGAGAAAGTGAAAGCGAAAGAGAGAGAAGCAAAAGAAAGAGAGAGAGAAAGAGAAGAAAAAGAGAGAATGAGAGAGAGAAGCAAAATAAAGAGAGAAAGAGAAGAAAAAGAGAGAACGAGAGAGAGAAGCAAAATAAAGAGAGAAAGAGAAGAAAAAGAGAGAACGAGAGAGAGAAGCAAAATAAAGAGAGATAGAGAAGAAAAAGAGAGAACGAGAGAGAGAAGCAAAATAAAGAGAGAAAGAGAAGAAAAAGAGAGAACGAGAGAGAGAAGCAAAAGAAAGAGAGAAAGAGAAGAAAAAGAGAGAACGAGAGAGAGAAGCAAAAGAAAGAGAGAGAGAAAGAGAAGCAAGAGAGGGAAAGAAAAACAAAAGATGGCGAGAAACAAAGATAAGAACAGAAGAGAGAGAGAAAGCGATTTAAAAACAAAAGAAGTAGAGTGAAAGAGAAAAGAGAAATAGAGAAAAATACATTTGAGAGAAAGAAATATGCAAATAAGAGAGAGCGATAAAGAAATAATAGCGAGAGAAAGAGAAATAAGCGCGAGAGAAAGATAAATAAGAGAGAGAATGAGTGATAAAAACAAAAGAGTGAGAGAGAGAAGCAGAAGAGAGAGAGAGCGAGAGAGAGAAACAGAAGAGAGAGGGACAGACAGAGAGACGGACTGTGTAGCTACGTGTGAGCATCCAGCAATAATAATAAAAAAAGGAGAGTATGTGTATATGTGATTGTAGAGCAATTCACACTCACCCAGATTGTCCTTTAGAGATAAGGCCCGGCCATCAAATAATCGAGTGCTTCTGTGATGTACAAGTTACCATTTTAATTTAAGAATGACGTTGCTCTTTCCAAAGCTTGTGCAAGTTTCCCCCTTTTCTATGGATGCTAGCCTAGGTTAGGTAATTCCTTAATTTATACACGGTATTTACCCAAATGTGCACCATGTCGGGGATTTGTGTTATCAGGAAACACCTCCATCACGGATGGTCCTGGCCAACTCAAGGGGCTCTGCTCTAGCATTCCCATGAAACTATCTGTATACTCATTTGTGATCAAAGTATCAAATACTACAGGATATTATAGATGCTGCCACAAATCCAGTGAAGTAATAATAAATGGGTGAGCATACCTGTACACACGGGATTTTTTGCTATATAATGTGTCAGGATTTTCTCTGACATTTTCCCCCTACACATGTATACTCTTTTTATGCTCATGGCTAGACATCACTTTTTTTTATTCTCACACTTTCACCCTCCGTATAAATGAGGAAAATGTATGTAGACATGAAGCAAATAAATGAAGCTATTACAGGTAATATATTTGTGTTCCAGAAAGGCGAGTACCGGATCAAAGCAGTTCTGATGGAACTTCCACCCACACCATGGACGGATATTATTTTGGAGGTGGAATTAAAATGGGTTATTAAATTGTATTAATAAACAAATATTGCCATCATAAAAAGGATATACTCCAGCAACGGAATGATGTGGGTGCTGACGGGTGAAAATCAGACTGTAGAAGGCCATAATAGGGGAGGAAAAAAAAGGACCTTAGGACCGTATCACGTGGTCTCCATTTGACTTCGTGTGAATGACAAAAAAAAAACTTTGTAATGGCACTAGATGTGTGCATCCTAGGTCAGTGTACTAAATACTACTACCTATTATATAACTTTTCAATATGTACTGTGAATGGATACAAATGCTAAATTTGAAATAAAAATCTTGAACAGATAAAATGGAAAAATGAGTGTACATACATATACATTGACATAACAACCCTGAGTACTTACACGACTTATCGTTAGACTGTTGGGTGTGTGTATGTGTGTACAAAGAGGACAAATTCCCATCAAGGTCCGGATAATAATGTGCTTCAGGATTTTTACACAGGTCTGACCTATAGAAATATGTAACCTATGCAAAAGTCCATTTATTATAATAATACCAGCCACTGGACATCCTGCAAGGCTTTTGGCACGGGGACTTTTGTCATTACATTCTGACGTGATCTCGCTCTTTCTCTCTCTTATTCTCTCTTTCTCTCTCTCTCTCATTCTGTCTCTCTCTCTCTCATTCTGTCTCTCTCTCTCTCATTCTGTCTCTCTCTCTCTCATTCTGTCTCTCTCTCTCTCTCTCTCAGTCTGTCTCTCTCTCTCTCTCATTCTGTCTCTCTCTTTCTCTCTCTCATTCTGT